>JAMKCH010027200.1:0-148303 GCA_023653785.1 Ophioderma brevispina
ATGTATCATTTTCACAAAACAATCAACATGTTCAAGAATAACGTATATCAATCTTGGTTTCATCTTTAAAGATAGCCTGAATTTTGATTATATGAGATTTTGACCATCGTTCCAAGCGGCGCTATTCATTATTTTGAGAGCAGATCACAATATAATAGGATCGATTCATTCCGTTAAAGTTATTAATTGCTAATGCGGCACAGCAATCCTCGCTTGTCTAGTGGTAAGATAGCTTTGCTCGTGATAATAGTACTTTGAGGTTCCAATCTAACTCTAGCTTCTTTTAAAATATTCAAAGGCCTGGAGTTATGAGAGGTGGTCAGAAATGTTAACGTGCCACGTGTTTTAGACAAGTTGTTAAATGGCATTCCAAGCATTGGAACGAATATTATAAGCATAATTGTTTGAAATTTGATGTACCAGTATGTCAAAGACGCCGCCTTCTAAATTATAAGACGGTGGTCATTTTAAAAAATGGTGGTCAATTCTGATAATGCCTTGTATAACAGATATGGCTCCACTAGTTGGAGAAGCAAATGCTCAAAACTATCCGACCAATTTGTTCTGATATAAAGAAACCGCGAGTCCCATTTAAGTGTCCTAGTATAGAAATACACGGAATAAAACGCGCCCGTTTAGATAAGACTAAGAGATCAATGATGTATAAAACATGTACAGTGAGATGGGTCCTCCGACTCTCGTTAAACGACTCCCTAATTCAGTCGGTACTGAGTATACAACAAAATGGATCAAATTTAACATAGCATGTGTCAAATTGTGACCCACATTGGATGAAATCTAGATAGGTTTTAAATAACGTTTGAGGGAAAAACAGAAACGAAACATGCAAATAAAGTTACCTCACTCATTATCATGGCTGTTGCCGCTGGACTTCAACCTTCAACTGGTTGATCAGTGCTGCTTCGTCTGAATCTTCATCCTATTCATCATCACTCTCATTTAGGCCCTGTTTTCCAGAATATCTGTAAGCTGAGCCAAGCAACTTCATCCTGGGTCCACAGAGGTTCAATTTGTCAATCAATCGAAACCTAAAGCCGTGACCATCAGTAGCTTCAGAAAAGGTCAGCATGTAAGCATTTGTTTTTAAAATTCCCCCACTTGCAAGGTGGCATGCTATATCATATCAACAGTTTAATAACAGGAACAGGATCAATGTTGTTACGCTCAATGCAACATTTCTCCTCCATCTTACTATAGGACAGGTCATTCACACACGAAAGACGTAAATCTACTATACATAGCGCAATAAACTCCTCCATTCCATCAAACAACTCATCAGGCACATCCTTGGAATCTCCTATCCTTGTCAATACGTTATGAAACCTGCGATCTTGAAGGTCATTTTGGGTTAACGTTGGCAATATGCCCCTGAAATCAATAAACTATATAACATTTTGGTGAATGATCCAGAAGACCCAGTTTGAGAAGGGTCATGCAGTACAGTGGTGAGAATGCATTGGTGAGGTGAGAAATGTCAACCAGCCTTTTTCCTACTTTTCCAATTTCGCGGCCCTTGTAAGGGTTGTCCTTACCAGCACATCATAGAAGTGAACCATCAAGTGAGGAATACGGAAAAACGCGACATTAACTTGTTCTTATATTTGAAGCTAATGATCAGCACTGCTGTGTCTGGATTGAGGATACTCTTTATTGAACCTCTGTGGACCGAGGATGACGTTGTCCTGGCTTATCTTGAATATATTCGGGAAATTAGGACTAACAATGACAGTGAGATTGATATTGAATCGGATGAAGATAAGACCAAGTGGCACTGATCAACCAATGATGATAACGGCATTGCGAATGAATAAGGTATAATTCATATCCTTAAAGTCCCTTTACTGCATTTAAATGCACCTTTGAAAAAAATCAAGGAGCGGACCCTGCCATGGGTTGGGGGGGATTTTACCCTAAATCTAACAAGAAAGATAAGGTTAGCTGCTTTTTGCGGTGTGATCGTCAGATTTTCCTCTAGGGACGTTAGGGATATAGATGGAATTGTATGCGTGTTTCTTTTTTTCCTTAATGTTAAAAAATCATCTATATCTCATCTCAAACAGTTCCTAGTCATGATTTTTTTTTTGGGGGGGGGTTGAGTTGGGTTAAAATGTGTTAAATGTGATACATTCTCTATGTAAAATTTGATCTTTTTCATTTTCATTATACTCATTGGCGTGGGAAAGGTTAACATAACATAATAAACCGTGATCTTGTATAATGAGGCTACTAGACAGATGGTCTGATGTGGGAGTCTGCATAGGATGCTCTAATTCAAGAAACCTTGACAAATTGTCCCCATAGCTTTGAGCGGTTTTTTTTTCTGTCTTTCCCTCTCCAAGTAGAAGTAAGAGAAGTCATGATCTGATGCACAAGACATTGATCACCATCTTGGAACATTGCAGCTCATTGCCACCATACTAGACTGTCAGATGCTTTCTTTTGAGCATAATATTGGTTTCAATACATGGATGGCCATTTAAAGGGTCTGTCAATCATATTTTAGTATTAGACTACGGGGCATGTCCTTCTATGTTGTTGTTTTGTTGTCCCCATCGAGGGGCTAGGGGGAAACCAAGTGTAAATTCATAATAAATTATTACCATCATATAACCTTCTGTTCCCGCAAATAAAACTGGCACATTCTCTTTAAAATGAATAAATGTCACTTCAATTTATTTTCCAAATTATCAGTGACAATAGATATCACTAGGACTTTGGCAAACCATGGCGCTAAAGATATTCAATTACGGGCCGTGTAGGGTGTAGAAAAACACTTCAGATTCCTTTTCATCTGGCAGTGCAGGACCATTGTTATATTGTCTCGCGGTAGAAAAGGTTCAGGTGTTACCATTTAGATGAAGTCTTTTTTTAATGACGTAAACACAAAATACTTATCCTCATTTATTCGAAAAGGAAGAAAGACAAACAAACATCATGACAGAATGTTGCTGGGCAGGCATTGACTTAACAACTTTGTGCGGAATTAAAATCCGTTACTTATTGCTTAACTTCATTTCTATCCAATTTATCGCGTTTTCAGAAAAAAATTAGGGTCAACGACCTATATTATAATGTAAACTGGTTAGTTATTGTGAAAGAGGACGGGTATTTTGTTACTCAACACGAATCGTGGAGGTGATAACACCTGGCTATAAAAATGGCTCCGCATGCCGGGCCCATTGTCAGGCCCGTACGCGGGGGGGGGGGGTCGCACCCCTCCCCCAAATAAAATTCCACAAAAGGGGCAAAAGTCCACTTTTTGGTGATTAAATGTTCAAAAAGTCCAAAAAAGGACCATTTTAGGGGGGTTAGGTCACTTTTATCAAAAAAGGTCCACTTTTTCGAAGTCCCGCACCTCTCCCCCCCAAATAAATCCTGCGTACGGCCCCTGCCCATTGTAATATCTTTAGTTAGTGGTTTCTGAAGTCTATGCATATCCATTGGTCACTGATATTGGGAAAGAGAAATTGAGGTGATATTTTATTAATTTTCAAGAAATGTGCCAGTTTTATGCGCGGGAACAGACAGTTATATGATTTTAATAATTATTTATTATGAAATTACACTTGGTTTTCCCCTAGCCTCCCGATGGGGACAACAGATTTTGTTATATAGTTGTTTTTTGGGTCTACGCCCCATAGTCTATATGTATATCTGATTAAATCATTTCTCTCTAAACGTAGAAGGGCGACATTTGCGAACTTGAATTGATCACTCCGAATGAGTGCAATTTAGCTCTAAAAGAGTGAGTTAAATTCTTTTGGAGTAGGGAAAATCCCTCTAAAGAGTGACTGTTCAATTCATCCTTTACATTCACTCCAACGATTTCACTCTTTCACATTAAGAGATAAGCCTAATCAAAGGTTGGGAATTCCCCTGTTTGTCATGCGTTGCTAAAACAAATAAAACGCTTAAAGGGACATAATGGCATGAAAAAAAATGACATAATGAAAAGGACCCTTACTGAAATCACTTCCACGAGTTTGAAAAACAATTGGATTAGGTCTTGTGGGTTAGGTGCTGACCTCATGATACAGTTGTCTCGGTTTCGAATCTCGTTACTTGCGTTCTTAAAATATACAACTTTTCATATTGTTTCAGGGTTAGAGTGAAACCATTCTAGTCCAAAAATTCAGAAAACCAAATAGCTGCCCTTTGAGGTTGAGTGAGGGAGACCTCTTTTCTGGAGCATGGGTTTTGGTCAAAATCTACTTATAACCTGCGTGTCAAAAAACACGGCTCTTCCATTGATTTACGTTACATCCTCTTATGCTAACCGATGGAATTGCATGAGGTATAGGCGCTATCAGGGGGAGTAACGGTGAATATCTTGATCTAATTTTCTCAGACCGGGAAACAGTCACTCCATTATGGTTATTGAACCTTTTAATGAATCACTGTTGGCTTCGCAATTGGGTTTCCGGTAAAGTCTTGGCTCATCGAGCGTAACATGGCGGTAATTATACAATTTGTCTACCATATCAACTTGCAGCAATACTGCCTTCTCTGGTGACTGAGTGGGTAGAGCCATCAAATCTACCAGATACTTCAACAGACAGTTATCTGTATCTGTAGTGCTCATAATTCTGATTTAGTTGATCAAATTTGAGAGAAAATAAGGGTAGGTCCACAGCAGCCACCAAACTCCCGCTGTGCATGGATTACACCAACATCAGGTCACGCACTGCTGTCATTTCAAAACACGGACATTTACTTCGCATTTCCCAAGAAAAATCGATGACCGTGTAGAAATTATTTTGTCTAAAATGGTTCCTTGTATACCACCCGAACCCTTTCAACAGTAAAACTTCTAACCGGTCACATATTTTTGTTTTAAAACCCTATAATTAAACCCGAATATCAAGTTCCCACAGACGCCTACTAAAGTCAGTTGAAGAGACTCTTATTTGAATAATGAAACTCATAACAATAGCTCAGCGGGATGTTGTCGGCTGCTGTGGGGTAAGGTCTTAGAAAGCGCAGAAGCGAGCGATGCAAGTGAATGGGATTTTCTTTACTTGCATCGACTACGGTGGTCCGGTAAGTAGTCCCACGGTGAAGTCTGTGTCACAGACTGCGAAAGATATTATCTAACTTGATACTGCGTGAGAAGCTAACGTTATAAGTCCGTCCTAGAGAATGTGTGTAATTAAACTAAATCTCATATATCTCCGGAAACGAAGGGGTTCTATGGATGTTTTTTGCATCAGAGGGTCCCGGTTTACTCTTTTTTGTTTTAGAACCGAGGTGAGAAAATTGAACGTTTTTGTCGGGTACTTCGGTGCTCGCAGACACGGAAAAGTGAATATGCAATCGCTACGGCCGCATTCATTTTTTCCACAATGCCTTTCGATATTTTTCCAGTCTTGAGAATTTTTTAAACACTGGTTTCAATTTACGCCAACTTTTTTTAGAAACAGGATTACGTACTTACCGGACCGCCGTTTGCATCGACGAGTACACAATCGGTGACGTAACCACCTCACAGCGCCCAAGTCAATAATATTGACTTCGCTGAAGTGGTGTTCTAGAAAGACGATTTTCATTTTGGCTCTTGTAACCAAATCGTGAGTAGCATAAATATGACACAGTTACATATAAAATCGCGATAACATAAGCTTTCCAATGTATTTAAGCTTACATGTGCCGTCCGAGCAATGAGTATCACCTTTAACGAAGTCCAGGATAAAACGGATTTGTGAGACTACCCGCCAAAGCATTGACATTAAAAGAGACAGAAAGTGAATATATATATTGTGATTTGCGTTAATAATATTTCAATGTCTATAGGGTATAGAAAGACATAAAGGGTGTAAACTCTCGTGTCTGAAGGACATGCCATTTGAAGTAAAACGATTATGAATAATGCACGGATATGCGTCTTCCTTGCCAGTTATTAATGCTGTTTCTCACCTCAGACATTTAAGTTTAGCATAACAGTTATAAATTATACTTGTTACTTAAAGGTGGTTGACCCTAGCACATTCCAATTTTCATGTTTTTTTTCCGTTTTCTACCTCTCTGTGAAAACATATCACTAATAGTCCTTAAGCCCTCAGGGAATTTTAGCCATATTGGTATCCTGAAAGGGGACAAACTGATACTTATTATTCCGTTGCAGTACATTATCCTCTACACAACAAGGCCCCCATGATAGAATTTCTGGAATGGTAGCTATAACCACGGTAGGGACATCAGGATTCACAGGGGGCAAAATTTAAAATGATCTGGTCATGTTGAAAAGTATGCCACATCATTTGTCCAACCATAAGGATTCCAAAAAGGTATAGTTTGTCAGTTTGTACTATCTACAACCTAAGTTTTGGAATTAAAGTGACAGGAGGAGATTTTTTAGGATACGAATTTACCACCTACGAGACGTTTCGAAAGGTTTTATTAGACAAAACAGGTGCAAAAGAAAACCGCAAACCTTGTTTGAACTTGCCTGCTATCGTAATCATTCCCCATAGAAAATCATGCTTTGACTTTCTTTCTTGCTCGTCCACGACAGAACTACTAAATCATCATCCTAATTACATAAAGACGGCGTATTCGGCTATTCACTTCAAGTGTGATCTAATACATTGGTAAGCATTCCAAATATGTAAAAAGCCGGGGTTCAAGAAAAATTGGGGGCGCTTCTTTCTGGAAATCTCCTCTGTCTCTTTAAGGTTAAAAACAGCAAACGGGTCAACAGGTTAAATTTCAGTTTGTACAGGATGGGTAAAATTTTAATTGCAACCGATTTTGGGATGCAAATTGTGCAAATTTTATGGTGGAGGTCATAGGATTAAAATTAGGAATAGTTTTGAGTGTCTCAAATGCTTAGTTACCAAGTAGGTGGAAAACAAGGTCAAGCCCCATTGAATACAATGGACATAGACCTTTGTTGCCCCCTACATTGGTAACTAAGCATTTTAGACAGTCAAAACTATTCCTTATTTTAATCCTATGAGCTCCACCAATAATATGCACCATATTTTATCCAAATCAGAGCAACTTTGAAATTTTGCCCGGTACAACTGCAAAATGACCCTTTTTATTGATTTGGGCTGGTTTTTCGCCTGAAACTCCAAAACTGTTAGGTTGTAGTTAGTACACTACACCTTTTAGAAATCCTTATTGATCAGACAAATAGTGTGGTATACTTTTCAACATGATTGAAGCAATTTAAACATTTTCCCAATGCGTAAAACCTTGGTTACCCCCTACCTAGATATAGCTACCATTCCAGAAATGCTATCATGCATTTTTGTGTAGGCCAAGGTATACTGATGCTGCGTAATAAGTGTCGTTTTTTGCCCTTTCATGATACCGAAAATTTGCTCGGATAATGGACGTAAAACATCTGATTACAAATTTGATGCTTAGTGTCAGGAAGAAAGAGAGAGAAGGAACCACAACGACTTCCACAATCCGTTTTTAATCTGTTTATCCATTCACCCGGGTACCCGCACAAAAGGAACGGATTCAACAGCGACCCTTGATCATCTTCCTCTGCCGCAATCGATTATCGGCGAGCAATCATGACTGTATAATTTTTTGAAACCTCTATGTCCGAACACGTAAAAGTGTAAAAAATATATGGCATATTTACAACATGTTTTCGGCTGTCTCCGGGGTGGTATTTGTTTTGTTGTTTTCGTTATACATTGTTAAGAGTTATGTACATCGTTAGAATCCAGCTTTACTGCCGCAACTGTCAGTGTGAAAAAATAAAGATGAAAGTTTGACTAAATTTGAAAGTTTGACCGGTGGCGTCTTGGATTTTAGTTGGGTACCCATGCTTGGTCCAGGGGGGGGGTTCTGAACGTGACCTCTAACGGACCAATTTTCAGTGAAATATACCCGGGCCCCTAATTGGACCAGCGTACAGCAGTAATATGAAATCCTTACGGTCCTTTTTACATATATTTTACAACTAGTATTACCCAATTTTATACTCTCTTTTGAAATTACACCTATAAGTTTATAAAATCTTTACTGTATGTAAAATTTTTGATTAATATTGGAACAATGTTCACGGTTAATTTGCATTATTTACATAATTATTTTAATATTGGCTGATTGCTATTCTATGAGGACAAATAAAAAATTGATTGAAGATTGGAGATAATTTGCAGTGAGATTATACCCTTACGGGACCTGTTCTCAACACATGAAAAAGAGACACATTTAAAATAGCCAATATACAAGAAAAATGACACTTGTACTACGCAAGAAACAATACACAATTAGGGTTATTTTGCTGATCTGTTTAGGTTAATTTTTTCCTAAGTGTATATTGAAACCAGTCACAATCACAACTGAATTGACCCCAGCGGCGACTAGAACTTTGATTAATTGAATTTGAGAACCTAGCGGGTAGTCCGCATTTGCACTCCGTCCTCTTTTTTTAGGAAACGAGCATGGGTTCCCGAGCACAATACAAGAACCCCCGGCGTGATGATCGTTTCCAGGATGCCGGCCATTATGTTGAGTATTTACTTTGCAGCATTCATTGCGGGCTGATCGATGGATTCCCGATATCCGATGACCCGGAATTTGACGCCATGAAGAAACTACCACGAACTGAGAATTTCTCGAGCCAGAAAATATGAATAGGATTATCCTCGAAGGGCCATTGAGAGAATATGAATAACAATTGAATTATGGGGCGGCAGATTGATCGTTTTTCAAACGTCCAAGTCGCGTCGTTGTGGTTCCTTCTTTATCTCTTCCTTCCATGGTTCAAATAGGAGTGGTACACGAGGTTATAAGCAGGTTCTAGTAGCTTCTAGTGTCAATAGGTCTAACAAAAGAAGTCGGTCTATTTAGGTCTATTCACTGCGCGCTCGACTTTAGACCAAGGTGGACCGGGTCCGCACGGGTCGAGTCCCGGTCAGTCAGGACCGAGAAAAGTTTTGCCTGTTATACTCGGTGGGGATAAGATGATGTATGGGCGTCAATCGATCTTCACCGAGCGGTCATGAGTCGACCTAAAAATGTGGTTATTAAATTGGCCCATAGGACATGGTTTAATTTGAATATGGTCAATATTTAATACGTTTTGGTTCATAACATATCATGTATTCTTAAATTCAATGGTGTTAATGAGAAAAATATGAACTTTATCTGATACTAAAATTTGAATGGTGTAGGTAGGAAGCGGGTTGCCGATTCGGGTGATGAGCCATCTTTAATAAAGAGCTTCAACTTGGCTTAAAAAAAGTTGTAATAACTTGCCTTTTGGCATACCCATTAGAGTTTTTCTTTTCTCCTAACATCCCTTACTGAATTTAAATGCATTTGGCTTTAGGGGAAAATTGCCCCTATATCTAACACGAAAGATAACGCTAGCTCCCTCTTTTGCGGTGATCGGTCTAGATGTTCATCAAGGGACGTTAGGGGTATAAATTTATTAGGGGCTCCATATTTTTCCTTTTGACGCGTAAATTTGAATTGAAGAAGGGCCAACTAATCAATTTCCCGATATGATTTGCAAGCGTGTATTATAAGCTTCTTTTCACATAGCCTATTGTAAAGACGGCACTTGCGATTTTTAGTTGTATCCGATTTTCTATCTCGGGTTTTAAAAATCCTATCGCTCGTAAGTTTGGACTGTGAAACTATGTTTTCTCTGTACGCATCGATTTCTTATGATGCTCACATACTGACTCAAGCGATGATACATTCCTGAAATTGTAGACCACTTATGTCGAAGACACTAAGTTTAATTGACTTTAAGGACGCATTATCTTCATCCGTTATTTCTATTCCGTGTATGGTTTTATGCATTGCACGTGAATAATGCATTTAGGCATTGTTGTTTTGATCTCCACAAGACTTTTGATCTCTACAGATCTTTTGATCTCTACAAGATCTTTTGCAAGCTTGTTTTACTCCCAAAATCCCTAACCAAAACCTCACCTCGCCCAAAATCTTCGGAAGTTCATCGTAATCCAGATGTATAGAAAAAAACCCGGAATTAAATACGTATCAGCTGAATTTTCAGGATACTTTCTGGGTTGCAAGGTGGGCAACATATCAAAAGTCCCCAAGAACCCCTTGTGATTTGAGAAATAGGGGGTTAAGTTGTTACAGGGTTAAAAGTCTTAATGTTCCACTTGCTTTCAAATGTATACCAATGTGTGCCATGTATAAGGATTGAAAAAAGGTTCTAGTTTTGCCAATCTGTATTATGGATGATTAACTATATGGAAATAAACTGTCAAGGTTCATTTACGGGGGTAAAGGATCAGGAATGCTCTGATCCTTGCCAAAAAAACAATTGAACCAAATTGTTGCTCTCAGGTTAAAAACTGAAAATTTTGCCGAGTTATAGGGCCTCATTATGACAGGTTGCTACAGGGTCTTGGGAGGTCACAACCCCAATGGCCCTAAGGTCAATATTCGAAGATGTAGATCCGCGAATGAGCATTTTGCCCATAATATGACGGACAACATATATACGAGGTAATTTGGAATTAGTTTAACTATAAAATTTGTCCTTGGTTCTTATGCTGATGACACCCCCACTATACAAACCCATCAGCCTTGACAGTGATATCACCAGCTTTCAAGCAGACATTAATACTATTCAGAACGTTTACCAACAACATCTCACTGCCAATGCCCGCAAAGGACTAAACTCATGGTCATTCCACCAAGAAAAACCCTTTTCCCAACCTCGTTCAGAAGAATAACCAGGTCATTGAAAGAGTTTCCTCTGTCAAATCTCTTGGTCTCACATCTCTATGAAATTATCCTGGGAATGTGCCGGGACTATATCTGCAAGAAGCCAGGAGAACCATATAGGCTATATCCACAGGGCTTTTAACAACGCCTCCCCTCCCACACGCCGTTTTCGTACCTTGCATGGTTCAACCCATCCTTGAGTACGGCAGTATCATTGGCCTCCTTTAACCATCACGCTAACCAACAGGTTAGAATCTACTCAGCGATTTGCCTGCAAGTCATTCTCATCTTGGATCTTCTCCCATTTGAAGATCTCCCTTGCTTCAATCTTCCTCCCTATCTTAAAAAAGCGCCGTGATGAGATGCTGTCTGTGCCAATCTATTCAAGATCTTTACCACCTTTGATCTTCTCCTAATCTCTTCAAGTCGCACCCTAGACCCACCCTTCGCAATCTCAATAGCCTCTCTTGATCCACCCTTCCGCAGGCTCCCGCTTTCCAAAAGTCTGTTTATGATTTGCTCCCACTTATGGAACGACCTGCCCGAGATGTTGTAAAGTGCACCTCCCTAAAAGCTTTCAAAGCCGTCTGTTAGCCCCCTCGTCGTGTAGCTATAGTCTTAGGTTTTTTATTTTCTCCATTCGTCTGGTCCATTTCTTTCTTGTCTTTTCCATCCGCCATTTCTTTTCACCTTTGGGTTTTAGGCTGCCTTCTTAATTTTTTGTGTGTTTTTTATTGACATCCCTTTAATTTAGTGCTATGTCACTATTGGGCTTGTCCTGGCTATATAGCCAATTGTTATAAATAAATAAAAAATATGACCCCACGATGACCTTGAACAATTTTTTTGGATGTATGGCTAAAACTAAAGTTCAAAAGTTAAGCAAACTATACATTTTCTTATTCAGTGTGATTAGTAGAATAAAATAGTCCATAAATTATTTTTACCCCTGTATAAACTTTACCCCCTTATTCCTCAATTAGCACAAGGGGGACTCTTGGAGACTTTTGATATGTTGTTCCTCACAATATCAGGAAACTACCCTGACAAAATCAGCTACTACTTATTTCTGCTTTCTGGCTACATAGACCTAAAGTTCCTGGACTTATCCTTGACCTTCCCTTTTGCATGCGCGCGCGCGCCTCTAACTCAGAAATCCTTCTATCCTTATTAGGCGATCGCACGGATGTAAAAATTGTGCACTTGAGGTACACACAGAATGGAACCAGAAAGTCTTTTTACCATATTCATTTCAACATTTGTAATGAATAAAACAGTAGTATGTCAATCGTAAAAGTTGGACATTTTCTTTAAAATTAATAAAACGTCATTAACTTTCTTCCTCTGAATATCAGTTCTCTCTCGCAAAGAGATTTTATTACGATATATATAGACCACCGGTCCTTCAATACAATAATGCAAAATCAATTGTGTCTGACGACATTACGTTTACTACATTATCAGTGACCAGTGATGTATATCATACTACATTAGTCGTGTCCACACGGTCGGACTTAAGTCACTTAATACCGGTGTCATATTTTAGAGCGTCCGGTCGTTTTAGTTTCCGTCGGACGCTAAGGTTTAAATCTGAGAGTCTGACGGATACTAAGTTCTGTGTTTCATTGTCCTAGGACCCCTGGTTTTAAAATGGAGCGTCCCATAGGACTGTTAGTTATAAGTCGTTTTTTGTCCGCCGGACACTACGGTTTAAGTGTCAGAGTCCGTCGGACTCCAAGGTTTAAATCTAAGAGTCCGACGGATACAATGTTTTATGTATCATTGTCCTAGGACTCCTGGTTTTAAATTAGAACGTCCCATAGGACTGTGTGTTATTATTTGTGTTTTGTCCGTCGGACATTTAAGTTTAAATCTGTTTTTTTTTTTTTTTTTTTTCTCTCGCAAAGAGATTTTATTACGATATATATAGACCACCGGTCCTTCAATACAATAATGCAAAATCAATTGTGTCTGACGACATTACGTTTACTCCATTATCAGTGACCAGTGATGTATATCATACTACATTAGTCGTGTCCACACGGTCGGACTTAAGTCACTTAATACCGGTACTAACTCTGGTCTGGGACTTAAGGTGCCGTGTGGACTGCGCACTGTGATGGAGCTAAATCATCTTAATCCCTTCGGTATTACTCTCGGCCTTCGGACTTAAATTTGGTCGTGTGGGAGCGCATCTAAACGGTAATTAAAGCGGAAGCTCTAGAAATCCGACCTAACTGCTTAAAAATCCTCCTAATCTTATTACCGTTACTTGAGTTACCGTAAGTGGGGATTTTGCCATGGGAACGCTGGCAATATACGGAGTTATAAACTTTCACACAAAGAAGGTTAGAATGATCAAAATATGAAAGAAACATGTTAAAACATCGTTACTTATCGAAATCTGTTTTATTCATGCACAGGAACCTAAACACCGTTGAAAAAAAAATCTCACAATGACCATTTAAATGGTAATTAATGGCAAAATCAATTCATTTTGGTGAAAATGATACTGTGACAACCAATACAAAAGTAATGTCCGTCGGTGATGAAAAAGTGTCCGTCTGTCATGATTTTCAATTTCAATTTTGGTGAAGATACATTTAATTGATTTAAGTTTAAACTTTCATTCACACGTAGTGCAGGTCAACGATTGCTCAGCGTGCTTTTTCTAATTTCTGACCTGCTAAGGAATAAAACCACTTTGTACATTCTTTTTGTCATCACGTATGGACAATTTTGCATCAAAATGCTAACAACCGTGTGACAGAACTATTTCTGTAGAAATATTTTCTAATAGTTTTTGGGTTTCCTTAGAATAATGTTCAAGCTATAATATTAAACAAAACCTTAGAGAATTTGAAAGTAAAAAAAAACTAAGACCAAATTAATTATAGTGAAAAAAAGTTTTTTAACACCTCCGTTACAAAATGGCCTGATCCAAAGGTCTCCACCCCTTGTAACTTTTTTAAACCATGGTCCAAGTAACTTGAGATATTAGGGATAATCCCTAAAGTGATTTCAACACAAAAATCTGAAAATTAAATCTTCACCTTGATGCTAACCCTAAACCGATCAGGCTTAACCTTGCTCGAAGAGGACGAAGTAATAAGAAGCCTGTTTTGGTTGTACATTCGAAACTTGCAGAACGCCGAGCTGGCTTACCATCAGGGGCGTAAACACGTAACTAGACCTCTAGTCAAGTGTGGGCAAGGACCTGTAGATTTCTCCCTTGCAGTTGACGGGCAAAGATTAATTTTCCCCCCAATCAGTGGCGTATTCAGGATTTTGGAAACATAATTTAGGATTTGGAACGTTTAATGTACTCGCTTCCGTCGCCGGCTGACTTATTCCTTTAAGTCGCAAAATGAGACGGGTCAGCCTTCTGCATGCTGTAAATCATAACATCAAACACCGGCTTCTCCCTGGCTTCCTCTTCTCTTGCTCTTTCCATCCTTTTCCTTGCCCCCTTTTTCTCCCTTGCCTTCCAAAATTTCCCCCATTTTTTTCAAGGGTGGCCTGAGTCCGCCCCTTCTCCCACCCCCGACTACGGCCACGGCCTTTCGTGCTTTACTTCAGAAAAGACAAAATGTCACCGTTAGTTCCGATAGAAAGCGTCCACACGTACTTTGCTACTCCGGTCATAACTTAATACCGTACTTAACCCTGCTCTTCTTCGGCATTAATCGCCGTACTTAAGCACTAGTTTGGTCCGATAGAGTTAACCCCGATGGGCCGGGGGCCGGTTGCGGGCGCGTCCCCACGGCAAGTTTATCCGACACTAAAACCGATCATTTAGGTCCGTATTAAGTGACTTATGTCCGACGCATGTGGAGACATTAACAGGTACAATAGGCGTGATGGTAATATTGGTATTTGTTTTTTTGAATTCCATCGGAACACTTAGTTAATACCGGTATAACTAACGTGTTGACACGACTATTGACTCCAGCCCATTCCGCCCCAAAAGCACTTCAATTTCTTTTAATCTGGAAATTCAACGCTATGGTCTTGCCATCAGTTGAAAAGATTACAAGTGTAATCACCACCCCGCTTTAGATTGAGTTTTTTGTCTCGTTCCCGATTACCTCGGCTTAATTTAGTGCAGACATGCAATGGGGTGCGTGCATTGCTGAGTATTACTATAAAACATTGTTCTTTTAAAAAAAAAATTTTAAGTCATGATCGGCACCAGTCCAGTTTACCTGTATTTCATATAGCTCGGTGGATTCAATGGTGTGCGTTTCTAGAGTTAAGCAGCAGGTTATATGGTTTATGGTTCTAACCCAAGATGTTTGGTCACCTCTTCAAACAACTTTTTCGTTCATGAGTTTTGTCATCTTCGTTTCCCTTTTGGGATCAATGATAAAATAATGCGTTAATTAAACGAAATTAAAAGCTCAAGGTTTATTAATCCTTTCATGCGGCTAGGTATTTTGTGGGGAAAACAGTTCAATCTAAATCGGGTGGTGTGTACCACTCTCAAATCCTTTTCACTGCCAGGGCAAGTACAATGACTCTGCCCGTCCCTGATAAAAAATGAACTGCCGTGCTTTGTCCTACGCATACCGGGCGGCCTGATGAATATCATTATATTATTTTATTTATAACATTTGGCATTCGCCAGGCACAACCCAATAATGCTATATGCATTAAATTCAGGGGAAGCTACCAGAACAGCGGAGAAAGACTTATGGGAAGAAGTCCGATTTTAGATGGAGGAGGAAAGCGAAGTGCTCGGAGAAAACCTCCGAGGACGAGTATGGATCGGCAACCAAATTCACGTACGACACTGGTTATTATTTGCTGGAGTGAATGTAGTAAGATATACATCCACCAGTCACTAATATTCAGGGAGGAAATTGAGATGACATGTTATCCATTTTTGAAGAAAATGTGCAACTTTTAGACTTGATATACCCGCCGGTATTGAAAGGTATAATATCTACTGTTTTTCTATATGCAGTTAGTTCGTCGATAAGGCCAACCAAAGTCCTATATCCGAGCATCTTTTACCTTTGATGCGATGGCCTATATGCTCCTACACTATGGAATAACCTCCCGCATAATGTTGTCAAATGTCCTATCCTTACTGCTTTCAAGTGTGCTATCAGTCAGCTGTATTGCTAGCTTTCTTCTGCCCATTCCATGTGTTCTGTTTTTATTTTCACTCATAATTTTTCTTTTGTCTTCCTGGTGCTTATTTTGGTCAGTCCTTTTATTTTCTGTTTTGATGTTCTATGCTTCCAGTTCATTTAATTGACCTTTTGCACTATCGGGTTTGGCCTGGTATACTGCCGCACTAGCATTGTCGGACAGCAGATGCCACTATATTATCACTACTGCGATATTTTGCCAACTCTGATTTTTCACTTTCATGTGTTCAAGGACATCACAAAGAATTATTTTCAACTTGTCGCCAAAATCATAGAATTAAAAGCATAATATTTACTACAGGTACCATCTAATAGAGTTGGGTTTCTGGATGATTTTTGCCCAGTGATCTGTAGATATATTTTAAAATAAATACAGTGTTATTTAGCTATTCAGGAATGATTGAGGGCGCTTTTTTCTCAAAATAGCCATCAAAATCATAGAAAATAAATTAAAAACAATGTTTACCACAAATATCATTTAATAGGGTCTGGTTTCTGGATAAAATTGGCCAAGTGTTCTGCCAAAATGTTTTAAAAATAAAACAGTGTTGTTCAGGAATGATTGAGGGTGTTTTTTCCAAAATGGCCGCCAAAATCATAGAAATTAATTAAAAGCATAATGTTTACAACAAGTACCATTGGGTTAGTTTTCTGGATAATTTTAGCCAAGTGACCTTTAGAAATGTTTGAAAATAAAACAGTGTTATTTAGAAATAATTGAGGGTGCAATTTCCAAAATGTCTGCCAAATTCAGCGCAAATGTCTTAAAAATCATGACAAAATAGGATGAAAGTAATTTTTTTAAAGAATATCTCTAAAAGATAAAGGTTTAAATATCACAAACATTGTTTATTATTTGAAGAGGGTGCTTCCTCTGGATGTCAACCCTTTAGGTGGCAGATCTTATCTTTCATTGTAATGTGCCAAAGAATAATTTTCTGTACTGATTTAAAATTTCTAATTTAACATCCATAGAGGTTTGTGGGGCTCAATCAGTCTTTTAGGTTGCCATCCTGTTTTCAGTTCTTGGAAAATGTGAAAATACGCAAAATTAGGCGTTTCATCCCTTTCGCTTCCCAATATTGTGCATGGTTCAAATTTAAAATCTGGTCACCGTGATTTTTTGTCAAAAGTTGCCAAATTGAATAAATATTTTACTAAATCTAGTGATTTTTAGAATTTTCCATTTGTTAATTGCTAATGATTTCCATCGAACTAAAATGCAAGCAATGATAATATGCCATATCCTTTGTGTATTGATGGTTGTTGGGCATTGCCTGGAACCCAAATCAGTTATTTTGCCACTTTTCAAACCTGCTACTGGAAACAGACTTTTTTAGCCTAATACTGTAAATACCCTAGGTTATTAATTATCTTATTGACATTCTGTAAACCCTACTTGGCCTCAAGTGTTGATTCTCCTAACATACTTAAGGAGTTCTGACGAATCAATAAGAGTAGTCGTGACCAATGAATATCGCTTAAAGGGATAAGCAGTAATAATAAAAGAAAGTGGAAATGCCTTTTTAGCTTATAAATCAAAGATAAGTATGTACAAATCCGTATAACTGCTTTAACGTAGGAACAGAAACACCCATGAAGCATTTGAGGACAAGAAGTAACATCAGGATTTTTCAGAAGTCCTTCTTTTCCTTCTTTTCCAATACAATCACCTCTTGGAATAGACTGCCATCTGACATTGCTGAGAGTTCTGACATCGACAACTTCAAGACAAATTTAGGCCACTACACTATATCTTTGCAAACCAATTAGTCTGCTGCCTTAATCCAACCGCTGCACAAGTTGACGTGATGAGTCTTTAAGACATTTTGCCAGCCGCGAATACTGATACAGATACAATTTTCATACCGTCTCCCGCAAATAGACATATATCGATTACGTCTCAAAATCTACACTAAACAGCTGATTGTGGTTTACACCAGTACAGAATAAACAAAGATCAATAATATTTGTGTTTGAGGTCACACTGTACATGTCATGGTGCACAATATTACGCTTATAAATCTGTGATATTCACCGTGAAAGTTTTTTTTTTTTTTTTTTTTTCCGGCCTAGGTGAAGCGAAATGATTGTGACGATTTCCTGAAGGCAGCGTAATAATAATAGGCAACAGCGCTTTGTATCCTGTGGAAAAGGCGCTATATAAATGTCGGTATTATTATTATTATTAATCAAAGATAAATATGTACAAATCCGTATAACTACTTTAACGTAGGAACAGAAACACCCATGAAGCATTTGAGGACAAGAAGTAACATCAGGATTTTTCAGAAGTCCTTCTTTCCCAATACAATCAGCTCTTGGAATAGACTGCCATCTGACATTGCTGAGAGTTCTGACATCGACAACTTCAAGACAAATTTAGGCCACTACACTATATCTTTGCAAACCAATTAGTCTGCTGCCTTAATCCAACCGCTGCACAAGTTGACGTGATGAGTCTTTAAGACATTTTGCCAGCCGCGAATACTGATACAGATACAATTTTCATACCGTCTCCCGCAAATAGACATATATCGATTACGTCTCAAAATCTACACTAAACAGCTGATTGTGGTTTACACCAGTACAGAATAAACAAAGATCAATAATATTTGTGTTTGAGGTCACACTGTACATGTCATGGTGCACAATATTACGCTTATAAATCTGTGATATTCACCGTGAAAGTCTTTTTTGATCTCAAGTCGGAATTTTGATCCGCACGTATAGAAATTACAGAATCGGATAAAAAGTACTGCCTTGTCTTTAATACGCGGATTTCAAGCCAACCACTTGCAGGTAATGTTAGCACATCAAAGCCAGTAACAAACATACCAAAATACGAATTTGAATGATTTTTTTTATGTTTCGGGTCAGCAAATCGCTGCTTATGGATCACCGTTCTCTGAAAAATGATTTTTTTTTGTTTACATTTCTCATTTTCAATTAAACATCCTAGTCAAATATTGGACTTGAATGCGTTATGGTGTCAGTTACACATTCGCACATGGTCTCGCCTATATAAATATAAATTTGAAAATCTAAAACCTTTTCTGGTACAAAATCAATATTTTACATCCTTTTTTTCAAACAGAGGAGCAAACATCGTTCCCAAATCGGTGTAGGTCAGTGCGCTAAGGTAGCAAATCTATAGCGGCCAGGCTATTCACATGGGGTTTAATTTTTCAACCTACGTCTTGTTCGCCCAAATCTGCTCTAGTTCAAAGTCCTTGAGTCAAGTGTTTTGATACGAAAGCCGGACAGTGAATTTAAGAAGATAAAAGCATTTAAAGACACAGAGCATTCTTAAACATGACATTTAGACTATATTTTTCGACTTGAAACACAAAACAAACAGTTTGCTTTAGAGATTACTTCGATGAATAAAATGTCAGGAAATGGGCCTTTAATAATGGGAAAGATGATATTGTTTTACGCAGTAAATTTTGGGGAAGAAACTCAACAGGTTATATCAATACGGTTTGTTTTGAAAACAGTGTTCTGCTTGTCAAACCAAATGTAGTTATCAGTATTAAAGTGACACGGCATTTCTCAGCACCATACACTCCAAAAAATGTTGAGTAAAAAAGGTCACAGCTCTTAATGTTGAGTAAAATCTTAGTCAAAATTAAGTAAGCCTTACACAAAGCTGAGTATATTTTACCCAACAATGACTAAGATTTAGTCAACAATGAGTAAGGTTTACTCAACTTTGACTAAGATTTTACTCAACATTAAGAGCTGTGTCCTTTTTACTCAACATGAGTAAAATAATTTTCACAGTGTAACGTGTCCCTATAGAAATGTTACAACCTGATTTACACTCTAAAATTTGCAACGGATAACGTAGTTATGGCCCATTTGTTTTACTCTAATGATACTATGTAGCCAAATTTTTTTTTGAAGAAACCGGTTTACAAAGAGTGCTTATTTGACATTATACAGGGTGAGTCCAAAAAAGTGACCCTGATTGTGTCCGCCATTTTGAATTTTTAAGTAACATATATCTAACATATTTGGTATCATCTGAAAGCTGGGTTCATTATCTTTATTTACTGCAAAGATCATTGACATCGGTTTGGTATAGACCGAGCTACAGTCGTTTGAATCAAGTAGTCGGTTTTCTGCTCTGTCCACGGATTCACATTGAAATGAACGGCGTTCAGCGAAGGAAATCAGTGTCCAGAAGAAAATCGGGCTATTTATTCACTGCAGATTCTTGATTCAAAAGACTGTAGCTCGGCCTATACTTAACCGATTGGAATGATCTTTGCAGCAAATTAAAACTAATGAAATACGCTTTCCGCAGATACCACATATGTTAGATATATATTATTTAAAATTCAAAATGGCGGACACAATCAGGGTCAAGTTTTTATTTGACTCACCCTGTATATCTCATAAAATGGTCTTACGTATTAATTGCGTTACGCGAAAACGCGTGTAATGTTAGCAGACGATTTGCAGCTTTTTATACAAAAATATGTGTTTGTATTTTCGGGACAACTGTTAGTATCATTAATACATAGTTGTCCCGAAGCACATGCGACGCGTGCACAATATCTATTTGTATTTGTATAATAAGAAATGAAAAGTATGTACCTTCAGTTTTGACCCAAATGGCACCATGGATCATTTTGTAAAACATATTATGACTTATTCGCAGTCTATACACAAACAGATTTATTTAAAGTTCTTTTGGATACATATCATCAGTAGAGTTCAACAAATGGTTTGACCATTTGTACACAGTTACATTATCCGTTGCAAAATTTAGAGTGTAGAGCAGATTTCATCATAATATTTAGGTGATAGTAAGTTTAACATTGTTGTAATTAAAGTCATAATAAGTCATTTTTTTTTCAAATTCAAAATGTCTTTTTTGTCTCTAAATTGCTAGTGTTAGGTCATATGAACACCTAGCTTATATTACTGTTCTTTATGAAAAACAGACACTTAAGCATTTTAAATCGGTCTTGAAGTTGTCATTTACGACTGTTTCTAGGCCTAAAAAAGTCGGATCTCGACTTTTACGACAAATACGGCGTTATACTCTTAGCCACTTTCAGGGGTCTTTACTGCAACAATTTCCAATACAACAGTGCAAAATATGGACTTTGAGGATGGGCGTTGAGTTTTGTTGGTTGTTAGGATCAATGATAAGAGTTGCTTTGGATAGTTACAGAATTGAGAAAAAATACGTGCCATTTTAATAATATTAGTGATGACTGGAAACAAACAGACAAATCCTGTTGGCACAGGATCTATCATAGAGATTATGACTTTAATGGTGTATTATATTAATGGCTCTCACAAACACCCTCCTCGTTCATGAAGTCAACTCAGAAAGAATGTGCGATCATGTAACCGAATGTAAACATTATGGTCAGCGATATCGCTTCCAAGAGCATCATAAATAGTTAAGATCTTGTCATGAAAAGATGGACTTCTCTCTCTCTCTCTCTCTCTCTCTCGCATTTCTTGTGCTGAATTATATAATGGTCATGATTTGATTTTTGTTCAGTACTACATGTAGTAACCCATTCACTTCTTAAAGGAAATATGTCAAGATTTTTGTCAAGCTCAGTTTGACTTACATTCATAAAATATATGTACATACATCACGAATTCCCGAAAAAATAATACAATTTGATGTAAAATTAACAAAATATTTTTTTTTTTTTTTTTTTTTTTTAATAATATTAGTGATGACTGGAAACAAACAGACAAATCCTGTTGGCACAGGATCTATCATAGAGATTATGACTTTAATGGTGTATTATATTAATGGCTCTCACAAACACCCTCCTCGTTCATGAAGTCAACTCAGAAAGAATGTGCGATCATGTAACCGAATGTAAACATTATGGTCAGCGATATCGCTTCCAAGAGCATCATAAATAGTTAAGATCTTGTCATGAAAAGATGGACTTCTCTCTCTCTCTCTCTCGCATTTCTTGTGCTGAATTATGGAATGGTCATGATTTGATTTTTGTTCAGTACTACATGTAGTAACCCATTCACTTCTTAAACACGGTTTTACAGTTAGCCCGTTCAATAGTCCAGAGGGTTAAGGCCCTTCTGGAGCAAAATCGTGCACTTTGTGATAGAAGTATAACCTTTGGCACACAGTTAATATGGACCATAACTCGCCATTTCAAAACGGGACCCCAGCTGGATTCGACCTGTGGCGACCATGGTGGTCATTTTTCAAAATGGCCGCCATTTTATTTTCAAAGTCTTATATCTCTGTTAATAAAACCGAGAGCGAATTTTATTTTTGTGTCTATACCTATGTTTTCGAGGTCAAGGAATCCCAAATCTAACATTATCTTTTGATATCTGGGTGTCAACCACTTTTATTTTCCCAATAGGAGCAATTTGCACAAAACTCGGCATTTCACTTATATTTTTGGTTAAAAATGATATAAGCCTGCTTTTTGTGTTCTACACCATGTTTTCAAGACAACATATCCAAATTAACCAAAATTATAACTTAAAATATCTTGTATCCGTCCTTTCCTAACAACATGGCCGACATTATGAGTTAAAATTGCCCATGCTTTTAAACGGAACCCCCTATTATCAACCTTCAGTTGTTTAGGCATTTGTACATGTTCATCTTATTCTAAGGTCCGTCAAGCTGGTTTGACTCCTGGAAAAATTGCACCAGAAATACTTTTGCGTAATTACCTCCGAAGAACTCCACACAACATATTAAAAAATAGAAAAAAATGGAGCTTGGGAAAAAATGGTGATTGCATAAAACCAAAATGCTGGCTAGCACCCATGAGAATCAGCAACAAAGGTGGTTACGGAGTTTATTTCCTCGAAGATACCAAAGTTGACATACGACTCAAGAAGCTGTGATCAATCTTCATTCCCAGATAAGTTGGCGTATGATTGTAAGGCAGAGACGCTCCATGAGTTGGATTTGAAGCTGGCGATGAGCCCCTATTTGGTGCATAAGATGGAACCAGGCAATAGCGATGGACTGGGCTTCACCAGCTTGGGTCTCCAGGTCTTGAGATATGCTGCAAGTAGCGCCAATCTGCAGTAAGTGTACTTTATACTTAGTCGAACTTATGTCCAATGTGAACGAAGGGCAAGATCGTCGGCGTAGCCATATTGTCAGATTTGAGGTAATCGCCTGATTTACATATACAAGTTGAACCAGCGTGGGAGCCGTCTGATCCTGGTGGGACCCCCGTTCCTCAAACGACGCAGTCGACGGCTCTGCTCATCATGTCTAAGAACAAAGGAACAAAGGTTTGCAAGATTATTATATAATGAATACAAGGGACGATCCGGGATGGTCCTGAGGAAGCTTGAGTGTTCAAGCCCTGGGGCGGCACACGGTATCTTATGCTGCAGTAGGCCACCCAAGAATGACGCCTGCCTTACGATGCTTTTCAAACCTATCCTCAATATATTTGTGAGTTTTACGATCTGATGGCCAGTTGCTCCGGCCACAGCGAATCTGCTTGTTGTCAGGTAAATGGGATTCGGCGAGGTGTCTACAGCCGGGCCAGGATCAGCTCTCAAGGAGTTTGAAGTAAACAACATGCAGTAGAGTAATGATATTGGGCTGTAGTTTTCGGGGTTGTCAACAGACTTGTTTGGTTTGGAGAGTGTGCGATGCTGGGTAGCATTTCTCCAGATCGTGTGGTTAATGGACTGCGTCTGGTTGTCAATTAAGGCAACTGTGGTAGAATTCAAGACATCGCGGGCCGCATCGCATCAGGAACTCCGCTAGAATTATCAGGCCCCTGGGCCTCTTTTACTCTTTAGTTGGCTAATAGCCAGAGGTAAAAATCATCTTGGGAGAAGGGTGTTGAAAGTAACCCGTCAACGAACCCCCAAAAAGGGGCTCGACGAAGTTTGCGTGATCTCTTTTCGACAGAGCGAGTGTAATCCTTATCAATATCCTTGAAAAAAAACATTTGCGACAGGGAGTTGTCGGCTATTGAGGGGCAGACACAGAGCATTTGAGATCATCATTTTGTGCTTCAGTAAGCTAACGAGGGCGATTTGGGGACGTGGGCCTCAGTAATTAATGTGTTAAATTGGATATTCAATGCTTGAAACTTTATATTTATTTATGAAGAACTTTGTTCTTAATTATGACCAAAATGTTATGCTTTTAAGCGTTTTAAAAGGCAAGGTTCCGGAATGTCATATAATACAGTGTGTCCCCAATAAAAGTGGTTTTTTGCAAAAGCAGATTAACTCCGATTTCTCAAACACTGCTGAAGCTGTGCATTTCATTTTATGTAGAATTTAATTATACTCTCTTTTGTATAATTTGTGCCAATCCCATTACCATCCGCCCACTCAAACCAGAGGATATCAACGAATATTAAGACTATCTGTTTTCATCCATTCCAATTGGATTTACACAGTTAGTGATTATTTGTATATCAGATAGATTCGTGGCTCCATTGTGTGCATTGACACATGATACTAAAATCTGAGGTGATATGCTCCTAATCCACTACAGTGCGTATTTGACCAAATATCTTACTAATATCTAATTAAACTTTAAAGGCCGACTCAAAGATTCCTGAGGGGGGCGCCCTCATTTCCAAAAAAATCGATTTGTATTTACATATGCTTGTCCCTTATACCTAGGGAGCAAAGGCCTGATTTTAAGGGTTTTTGGGGGGGACACCCTCTTCTGTACAACAATTCTATAAAAATGTTCCTGAAAGTCTGGAATAAAAGCTGGGTGAGCCATCTTGCAGATGGTGGATGTTAAAGTGACCTTTGACCCCCAAAAAGGACAAATGTCAAAACTCTTTTCACAATGTGA
Organism: Ophioderma brevispina; assembly: GCA_023653785.1. Lineage (NCBI taxonomy): Eukaryota > Metazoa > Echinodermata > Ophiuroidea > Amphilepidida > Ophiodermatidae > Ophioderma > Ophioderma brevispina. The sequence goes on from JAMKCH010027200.1 coordinate 24,670, forward strand.
AATTTTTACGGCAACAATTCTTTTTCTTGAAAAACACTAAAGAAACACCTCCTATTGAATATCAACAACCACTTGGTAATTCATGTTTCAAAAGAACCTAGGAAATAATTCTCTACAATATGGCCCACTGATTTAAGCAAAGAGGTAGCAACTTAACCCTCACCACAGACACCCACAGACCCCATTTCTGTCCACACACCCACCTTTGACCTGAAATGTCAATATTGTCTATTACTGATTAGGGCTATTTCCACCCCAGAAGTATTTTTAAACACAGGATATTTCCTATGGAAAATGATTTAATCAACCCAAATGTATACCAGTTTATTCAGATGATGTTTTGAAACAAAAAAAGTCAACCCACTGAACTTCTCTGTGACCTATGGTTTTTGACTTACGATGTCTAGTAACTTGCTGGCTGACAAGAAAGGCACAATTTTGGTAATTTTCTACATTTTTGGCCCAAAAATGCAACTTTTTCATAATTTTTGATCATTTTTGCATTATAAAATTTTTCTTTTACAACTGATGTTGTTGGACTATACGAGAACTTTAATTTCATACCAGGTATAGAATTCTAAGTGGGGCAGTACCATGGGCAACAGCCCCCCCCCCATTACACCCTTTTTAGCCTCAGTGAATGAAAAATTGGCTTAACATAGGTTTAAATTGTGGTGGCCTTTAATGCCCACAGATGAATTATACAACAACTACAAAAAAACCAAACCTAAAGTGCTGTTGGTTACCCAATAATATGAGTAGTAATAAACCTTGGTTTCCTCGAAGAATTTGATTAAAATGATGAAAATTGACACAATTTTTAGGTTCAAAAATGGACAAAATCACTCAAATCGTCCTTTTAATCGGCCTGTGATGTTTTCAAGGGGTATAGGTCAAAATCCGTAGGTCACAAATAGGTGCTGTGATTTACTTTTTTTTAATCCAATCCAATCCAAACATTGATATACCTTAATTCATTAAACCTTTTAAAAAAATCCCAGGCAAAAATTTACTTTTTTTGGTTAAAAATGTCAATCAGTCAAGGCAATTTTTATATAGTATCAAAATGGGTGTGGATGCAAATGGGGGTGGGTATCTATGTATAAAGGATGGGGTGTGTTTTAGGGCTGAACTGATTCTTCAAAGGTATGAAATTATTTTGAAGTTATTTACCCATGCAATGTACAAGTGTCCCCAGTTGGATAGGTTCATAAAAGAGGTGTTTCGTACCCAATTTCCAGTGGTTTTAGGACATTTTGTAATACTGTGTGGAAATGCTAAGCTTTATCGAATTCCTCATATAGAAAATCACAACTTGTTATAAAATTCCCGGATCCGGAATGTTTTGTATACAGGGTATTCTATGGGACGTAATACTACACATAAATGTTTATGCATCAAAACGAAAAATCCGATACATCTCAAATTTCGGAATGGTGCATTTTAGGTTACTATCTTTATTCTAGTGATATTTTTCTTATTACACAAAAAATCTTAGTTCGAATCTCTGAGCAGACTTTAAAGCTGACAATACTTATTAGAAAGGGGTTTCTGGGGATTTAAAGCATGTTAATTTGAACAGATTTTAAGAGCAGTGGGTTTTTATGAAATTTTAGAATTCAGTCAATTGTTAAATGACAGATGTGATCCTCCTAGCTTGTTCAATGAAAATGAATGGTATATTCTTCCAATTGTGTTATAATTATAAAACCTTCCCAAAGATGAAGAAAAGTAAAAAAATCCGTAGGTGTCAATAATTTGGATCTGGTTAAAAGTTGCCAGGCAAACAGATTACTGCCGATCAAAGGATTTCCATGTACATAAGCTATTTTCATTTATTTTATTGTAAAAAGAAATTTGACTATGAATTCAAACATATGTGCACCCAAGTTTATTACATATATTAGCAGAAATGCCTATTATAACGCAAAACTGAACAGGTAGAGATAAACCAAAATAGGACTACAGGGCAACGCGTTTTGTTCGTGCTGATCGAATTGTAAGAAAGAATACCATTCTGTGGCCCTAACATTGCTTTTGTTATTATTTTCTAATGCATTTGCAATTCAATCATATAGGAAAACTAATATCGTGTGCATTTTGTGTTCTCGGTTTTAATATTTTGGTATGCCGTGATACAGCAGTACATTCAATTGCGTGGGAAATCAATCACCCGACAGCAGAAACTGACATAATTATGATTTAACTGTAAATCCCCTTGGAATGGATGAAAAAACAGATGCCCTTTATTAATCGTTCATATCTCTAGTTAGCGTGGCGGATTCTCAGGGATTGCAAAATTTATCAAACGATGATAATTAATATCCTCCATGAAAATGAAATTCAACGCTCAGTAGTTTTGAGAAATCGGATTTTATCTGCTTGCGCCCACTTTTGTGGGACACCCTGTACAGTGTTGTGTGGACTGAGTGTCCTACCACACATCTGTATATTGTGTTTTTGTTTTTCCCTTCCATTGCGTGGTATGCAACGTTTGTTTCAGCACTGTATCCAAATGGCACTCGTCTACAAGGTCACACGTTTATTCCGTTAACATGTTGCTATTGTAGCTAGGACCCTCATGGCGGACACCTGTTCTTTTACACCGGGCAAGGGTAAATGGTAACCTTGGCAATAGTATGAAAAGGGATCAGGACATGGGACATGAGCCTCAGTAATGATTGAAATTGGTAAATTAATACTTTAACATTTAATATTATAAAGGAAGGCTTGATTATCTAATATGCGAAATTTTTGCTTTTAAAGTGGGTCCAAAGCCTGGTATAGCCTAAGCAAAGAAATAGTTTTCACGGCCCGGACCTATGACGTCTATCGTTGCACTATTTACAGTACATGATAGGTTCTTTGAGTGAAAGCATGTTAAATTATTTATTATTTAGTCCAAACTTTTTTCGTGTGATTTTATTCCACAGTCGTTCTGCTTCTTGTGCTCTCCGAGCACAGCACGGACAACAGAATACCGCACCAATATTTTTTTTTTTTTTTTTTTTTTTTCCGGTTATAAAAAAGATTTGGTTTGTGTGTTTTTAGTATTTCAGCATATGGAGAGTTACTGTTCACATCAACAGGTATAAAAAATTACGTCAAGATAAGAAAGTTCAAATGATATCAGACAACGTTTAAATAAAATCAAGTATTAAGGACCTGCTAAAAATTCTTGGAGTGGTCTTTTTAACACCGTTTAATGTTTTAAAATAGTTTTGTGAAATGTACATGTTTAACGGATTCAGTCCAATTTTACCATCAACTATACGACATAGACCACAGATCTGACTTTGATTTATAAATTTTCAGAAAACACTGATTTGGCGTGAAATCGTGGCCAATTTTAAAAATTGCCGCCCATTTTGTATCAAATTGGTCCTCTGTAAACAATTTTATGATTTCTACTCATACAGAACACTTGTAAAATGCTAGTCATTGGTGATTTTCACAAAATAAGTGTCTATTTGCCTATATTATGAAATTGATAGGTCTGGCGGCCATTTGGTTTTATGCAATTTTCCATTTTTTTTTTTTTTTTTTTTTTTTTTTAATATTTTTAATATGTTAATATGGAAGGTAAATGTGCGGAGAGCGGGCCTAGCGATTGGGTGCTTGCTCTGGGCAAATTCCAATCAAAAATTCCCGGGAGTTCGAATCCCGGTGGGTCGTGGATTGATGGGATTTACGGGTTACTTAAATTCTGGATTTGATATGTATACCGACTATTGATTAAATACAGAATACGCTATCCTCCATGGTTCACTTGGAATGGGCAAATGGATCTGAAAGCATCCCGTCCTTCGGAGGGGCCGTTAAGACATCGGTCCAGTGTACAGAGATCACAATGACATGTAAATAGCAGTCAGTGTCGAATAAGAGAGGGTGGAACCCCCTGACTGCTCCAATCCGACCCAGCCTCAAATAGCGGGCCATGTTAGGAGCGTACCGTATCATGGATACACGCGGCCCCGGATCAGCATACTAGTTGAACAAATCCTGACACCACCACAAGCCATTACCAATGACTTGTGGAGACGAGCAAACAAACAAACAATGGAAGGTTGTTGGAGATGGTTCAACAAAAATCATTTATGTCTATTTTTTCCAGGTATAGCTATATTTTTGCTAGGTTGAATGGCATATTAACAAGGTCCTGTGATTAGTGAAATTAATTTACAGAAACTATCCCTGGAGTGTATAGTTCAAATAAATCTTGGGGCCGTGGGTGGCGGCACCTATTTCCACCTAGGCTAAAAATAAACGATAAGAATCTAATTATGAAGCTGATTGGACCATAAGACGGACAGTGAAGTCATGCGTGACGTCGCCACAGCGTGATTTGAAAGTTGCGCCTTCTCTAGGTTGTTATATAATTATTTACTAATGAAGACTATTGGAGTAAGTTTGTTCAAAAACAATGTAAATTACAAACGTTACATAAATCAATTAAAAGTACATTATATTACTAGAAAGGTATAGTACATTAAATAATAGAACCAGCTTCGACCAATTTGCCATTTCCGTAAATCAAATAATATGCTTACACCTAGTACATTACGTGGTCATACGTGCAGTTGTAGTGAATTTAAAGGGTGTCTTCGGCAAGTAGTTAACTTGTAGTGGTCGTCGATGCCTCAGTAGGTGTGTCACATTCGAAAGCACAGTTAGGCTCTAATTAAAAAATTTCCAGCTCCAAAATTATATGGTTTTTAAAAACTGTTAAGAATTTATTCTGCCTTCTGTATTAGATTTCTAACAGTTTGTAAATTATTTAAAGCAGGGAATAAATTATCTCCTTATATATATCAGAATACTTACCGAAGCGGTTTGAATCAATTGATTCTCGACAACAGTACCTGGCGAGAATCAAACCTGATTCTCGCAAGTTACAACGAAATTGCACCCCTGATAATAAAACACAATAAATATAACATTATTAAAAACGCGTCAATGTTAAGATTTTTGTATTGAAGTGAGAAAAATAGATATTAAACTTGAAATTCAAAATATACAAAATCAACAATAGATGTATAATCAATATGCATGATTAAAACGTTACTCTCTCAAAAAGTCATGTAACATATAAATCAAGGACACAATTTGGCTAAGAATGGGGTAAATATATTTAAAGTTGACATTAAATCAACTATAGGACCAGCCTGGTTAAACTATTTTATTACACGTCGAATCCTAGCCCAGCTATAGATCGCACAAAGCCTCACTGTGAATTGAGAAAAATGCAGTGCTAAGTCCAGAAAGTAGCCATGACGTCATCAACCAAGACTCCTTATGGGCACGAAATCGCTGGCCGGCCCAGCGACACCGCCGTAGCGCCCTAACGGGTCATGGGACTGGGCCCGAAGGGCCCTGGATTCGAATCCCACCGAATGTGCGACCTTTTTTTGTGTTCCCCTCTTCCCTCACGCCTTCAGTTAATCCAGAACCGAGTCGGGTTAGGGTGAAAACATAATACTTCAATCGTAACAAAATTAAATTAAATCTATTTCCTGAAAGCTTACTTCTTTTTAAAACCGAGGTAGGAGATTTTACTTGCAGGTTTAGGCAAATGGAGCCAAGCTAATAACCTAGAATTAGTATAAACAGAGAAGCTGAATGGTATATAAAATGTATTTAAGTTTACATTAGAATAAACAAGGTCACCGCCATAGTTTTAAAAATCTTAGTTACATAGTTTAAAAACATTACTTCAAATAGTGACAAATTAAATAGTTAGTAATCGATTTCCTGAATAGTATTCTCTTTCAAAACCGAAGGTGGAGATTTTACTTCTGACAGGTTAGGCAATATCCACTTATCTTGGATGCCTGTACACTTCTTATCTCTACCTTAAAATCACACATGTGAACTTCAAGGTGTGTTTGTGGAAATATCCAATGTTTCATTTCACATCCCCCCACACTTGCACGTGTTGTGCACATCAAGACTGTCTTCTTACATTACACTGTCCTCGGCAGCCTTAGTACATCCACACTTGATGATGTGCGGACAGCTTCACCAGGGGTGAAGAGGTATCCAGTTCAGGCCGTACGCGGGGGGGGGGGGGGGGGGGGGGGGCGGGGGTGCGGTCGCACCCCCCAATCACAAAAGGGAAAAAGGTACAATTTCTTTTTCAGATTTTTTTTGATAAAAGGTCCACATTTGAGAAACTCGATGAAAAAGTCCACTTTGGTGGTGAGATGTTCAAAACGTCCAAAAAAGGAACCATTTTAGGGGAGTTTAGGTCCCATTTTTCCAAACAAAGGTCCACTTTTTTGAAGACCCACAGCCCCCGTAAAAAAATCCTGCGTAAGGCCCTGATACCCGTTCATCTTCCACTGCGCAATGGATGCTTCCCAACCACCCAAAGTCTGACTGACTGGTAACTATGGTGCTTTATTATTGTTTGTCCCATATAATGACCGCCAATACCCTACTCGCACAGATGCTGGGATAGTGGCCGTTTTGTGTGGGTGGGATGTTTTTTTCAATTCTCTACCTTTCTGAGTAATGCCTCCGCCTTTCAAATTAGGTACTTCAGGACTCCCACGGTGATACATGAGCACTACTAAACATCTCATAATGGAAGAACATTCGGACATCATCTGTGGAGTCCTCCCTCGACAGTAGGCCTCAATTTGGTACTCATTTATGTGAAAAGCTTTGTGATTTTAATGCCTTTTTAATGTGCCAACATTTATTGTTGTACACTACATACTACACTATACATGTAAAGCAACACTATACTAATGCTAAATAGTTATATAACAACGTGAAGTACATACTTACATTACAACACGGCATGATTGGATTTAACATAGGTACGAACACAAAAGCAAGTCCACAATATTTGAACAAAGATATCCCCTATACAGTGGTAAATTGGCGCCGTATGCGAACCAACATGGCTGACACCAGGTATCAAAACGCAATAGTATATTTAGATTCTTTGACTCTTAAAACACAGGTATAGACACAAAAAAACAATCAATATCGTTATTTCAAATTAAAGTTCTAAAAGGATATGTCAATTTTGGTGCAAGTGGCGGCCATCTTGGAAAACAAAATGGAGGACACAAGATATTTAAAATATAATGTCATCATTTGGATTCCTTGACCTTGAAAAACCATAGGTTATGACACAAAAATCCAATGTTATCGGGGTTATTAATGGAGATATAAGACTTTGAAAATAATATGGCGGCCATTTGAAAAATGACAGCCATGGTCGCCACAGGTCGAATCCAGCTGGGGTCACGTTGAAATGTGAGTTAGTCCACATATTAACTGTGTGCCAAGTGTTAAACATTTTATACCAAAGTGCCACGAATTTTTTTGATAATCTCTGGACTACCAGTCTCCTTTTGAGTATACCTGCATGAAGCATAACCCCCGCAGCCGCCCGCAATTGGCTGTAAGCCCTGCTATTAACTAATACGGGGATCCGTCTGTTCATTACAGTCCACGGTAAGGGTATTTTAGCTGGGCTGACATGTTTTCAGTTTGGAGACTTATGGACCCATCTTTCACATTCATGCGGGGGACAATTGAAATATTAATTATTAAGAACAATATACAGATGTGAATCTTAAAAAGGAAAGAATTTTATTATGGGAATAACAGCCATATTTTGGAAAAAATAAAGATATGATGACGTCACGGCATTGATTGTTTTCTATTTTGCTTCGGGGGACCATTCAAGTAAAATGACGTACGTATCCCTACTTTGAAAAAACAACGATTATCCGTATCGTGACGTGTTTTTGATGATATCAGTGGGAAAAGGTAAATTTTGTATGTTTAGAAATTAATAAACCGTGTCTTTGGAAAAATAATAGCACTCTGGGCAGAGGGCCATGTAGAGACCTTGATTTAACATAGTCGGATTTATATATATCGGTCGCCCCCGAAAGAGCAACTGATACCTGATACTGACACGTGACCTGGTACTTGACCCGTGCACCCAAACTATTCATCTCGTTACCGTTTATAACTACAATACGGCAAAGCAGCAAGAATCTGTATCTCCGTTGTGTCACAGAGTGAGAGTAACGATCAAGATTGTGAGCATACTGTAGTAGACTAGTTTCAATGCATTTGAAGGCGAGTTAAAGACCCTTCGAACCTAACACCTATAGATGATGATAATCTATCGCTCTTCTACCGAACCTGCTTGATAGCTCACTTGGTTAGAGCGTCGTGCATGTAATACCGAAGGTCGCCGGTTCGAATCGGCAAGCGACATGGGTTTTTTTTTTTCAACACTATAGTGCGCTGGCAATCTCCAGGAAAGATTAATAAATATATATATTTCAATTGCAGTTCAAAGTCATAGTGTGGTACTTTTCAATGACTTACTTACCAGCATCGGGGTAGCTATATCTTAAATTGTTTTTCAAATGTTCAAAATTCAAATAATGCAAAATAATGCTCCTAGTGCTTGTGATAGCCATGAACACAGTCATAGTAGGCAGAGTGTCTGTCACTCCATGAATTTGAAACCTTTTAACCTTGATTGAAATAACATTGGGTTCCGAATTTGACACCCTCAATGGTTACATCCAGATTTTCAGGTGATGAATTTCAGTGCGATTTTAATTTGGTTTGTATTGAATGTACACAAAACTACAGAAACTTCCCATGCAAAAGTAATCTCTATCCAAACATAATTACCCTTGAACATACGCGCCATGGCAACAGAGCTATGCGCTCTGTATCCATGCGCACCGATAAACTCTAATATCAAAAACAGCCCTATTATAATTAATTATACACCCAAAACCCTTGCACTCCTGGATTTTCAATCGATATAATTGGTGGCAGCATGATGCTCAATTAAGTTGACGCACACGATAATGCCTTCTGTATAATGTGTTCTCAATTACCAGCACAGGCGCAAGATTCGATACATTATGCGGCGACTCAGAGCTACGGCGGTCCGGTAAGTAACGTATATCCTGTTTAAAAATTGAAAAAAGTTGGCGTAAATTGACACCAGCGTTTTTTGAAAATTCTCAAGACTGGAATCATAACCGAAAGGCATTGTGGGAAAAGGGGTGCGACCCGTATCGATTGCGTGTTCCATTTTGCCTTCCGTGTTTGCGAGGACCGAAGTTCCCGACAAAACTTTTCAATTTTCCCGGCCTGCTAGGTTCTATAGGTTTCCTACCCAATTACGATACATAATCAAAACAAACATAGTACCGGACCTCTCTGATTCAAAATCCTCCATAGCACCCCTTCCGTTTTCCGGATATCTTTGAGATTTAATTTTTCTTTTGCAATGCATTCGCTATGACGGACTGATAACGTTAATCTCTCTCGCTGCAATACTAATGTAGATAATATCTTTCGCAGACCCTGTGACACAGACTAAACACTTCCCGGACCCGCCGTAACTCGAGCTTGGTACAGGTTTTGTCAATATATGCGCTATTTTTCTTTCGTTTTTATTAAATGCAGGCTTTCTAGTGAGGTGTGCTTAAAAAGAATGCTCGTCTTTAAAACGAATAAATCGACAGAGTAGGTTTTGTACCCTCATTTTAAAAAAATAATTATTACAAAATAAAGCATAAGGTTATTAAAACCCAAAATCTGGTTGTAAATTTATCGAAATGTGGGGTTTGTAAAAAACCGAGTTTTTATGTGGCACAGGCATTCCAATACGTATGTTATAATTGGTTCACAATATTAGAATTCCATACAACTGCGATCGGGTAGTTTACGGTGGTTTGATATTTTAAATTTAATTCCATAAAATGTAATGCTGATTCGTATCACAAAAGGGCCTTCCGCTAGATCGGTTTGCATAGAATGTGGTATATATTTGGCGACTTAGATACCAGGGTACTGGTTCGAATCAACCGACAAACGTTCTTGATTTTATCCTTCTAATTATTTTTACAGTATTAAGACGTAAAATTAAAGTGTAAATCAGCCTAATAATTACAAAACACAAACGGTGCGACTGCTTTGACATTCTAATCAAATTCAATGAGAGCGATTCCCCCGCCCCCCCGCTAAAGTTCATTAACCGTCATAGACGACCAATACACTGAGAAATGATGCTTGCTCTCCTCTGTTACGGAAATTGCCTCCAATGACCCAATTGTTAGAACGAAAATTAAATAATTCGTGAATAAAAGAACTATAACGCTAAAATTAAAATGTTGATACTTTTAAGAAATAAAAATGAAAACGTAACTCTAGATATTGCAGTGTAAAGGTTCAGTCAAACAGCCGTTTCTGCTTAAACCACTTCCACACTGCTCAAGACTGGTGCCGGCGATTGGCCATTTTTCGAAAACGTGAGTTTTTTCCTTTTTTCATGTGTAGTTTTGGCAAGGTTCTGGGACTGACTGTCCTGTACACTCTTCTGCAGTCTTGCGTGGTCGGGAGCACGTGCCGAATTTGAAAACCCCCGCCACCATTTTTTTTTGCAAGCTTAAAAAATCGTGCTGGTTTTTGAACACCGAAAGGTCCGGCAGACACATGACGTTTTTAGAAGCGGTAGCCCGATGAGTTGGCGCGCATGATTCACATATGCAAGCGGGGATGCAAGCCAACTAGACAGTCAAATCCGCGATTACACTCGGCGACCACAGAAAATAAGTCGTCGACTTTGCAATCAATTGACAGCAACTTGCCATTTTGCCTTTCGTTTAGGGGGGAGTCGGCTACTGATCGCTGACTGAACAGTGGCGTCGCCGATTAAACTTGCTGCTCTTTTTGTGACATTATGATGTTTGTTGCCTACTGTCGGGAAATCGCAGAATTACAAATATTGTAAATTTGCAAGGTTTGAACAGTCTATAACCGATTTTTTGAAGAAATTGGTCTTGTGTATGTATTTGGAGAGGTTAGGTCGGTCTTTCTGTGTGACTGTACCTTAACTAACTACGAAAAAAAAAACCAGTCGCCAAGGTCAACACGCATCAATAATTCAGGCGCCCTTGCTTGGAAACGCACCCTAGCTTTGAAAACTATCCCCAGATTCGAACCTATCGCTAGCTCGAAAACCTAAAGTGGCGGATCCATATTTTAAAAATGTCAAATTACCGGGGGCTGACATGCCTGTAACTGTCCAAATGGGCTGATTTTGCAATCAAGAATTTGCAGAATTATACCGGGGGCGCGCCCCCTCGCCCCCTCCCGTATCCGCGCCTGCCTAACCCTAGCTTTTAAACCCAAGCCTATTTTCAAACCATACCCCAGTTTGAAACCCTACCCTAATCGCACATGCAGCGATTTTATGGAGATTGGCGTTTTAAAAATATTCCATGGATTTTAGCACTGTCAAAAGGCAATCTTTTCATCTACAATTAAATTTTCATGTACAAATACAATCAAACTTTTAAAGTAGTATTATTGTGGCTGCTTGTGGGTTATAAGGTGTACTAGGGATAGGGCAATAAAATTTCAAGTTATCTGGTGTACATTTTCCGGATGCTCGAATTCTTCTGTCCCAAAAGTAGCAGGAAATATCATACTTGCACTCATTTCACCATTTGGTCACTTAAATTAGAGGTCAAAATGTACAATATTGCAATATATGCTATGATTCATTAAACTTACATCTAATTCAACTAGGATTTTTGTTATTGACCAGATAAACAAACAATTTGAACTGTTTCGGTCCAACATCGGATCACTCTGAAAAGAATTACCCCAGGATGACTTGAACCGCTCTATGAGCCTATAATCATGAAACTAACTGACTGTAGCTATACCACCTTACCTTGTTAATCCTCATGACCAGATAATAGGTTCATGTAGGTTCCAAAACAATTAGGCCTGTTTTAATTTGAGACCCGTTTACAAAATTTCCCCCCCATTTTAACCTGTTCTCACATTGTTGATTTTTCCTCAGACTTTTTACATATTATTCTGCCAACTTTCTTTACTATTATTTTCATATTCAAAATAATCTTCACGAAATTAAAGCATCAGCGTATATAAACAAGATACACGTAATAATAGAAACAACCATATCACGTGTCATTAGGAACTGTGGCTATTAAATATGATTCGTAGACACAAGTACTACACTACGGAAAATAATTTCATCTCCAATCACGTCGGAGCTCCACAGTGCATGGATGTGCCACAGCGGGTCATCATTGTCATGAAGGCTTTCAGACTTATTTCCTTCACTATTAAGCGTGAACAACGGTCCCTTGGTCAAAACAATCGCCGTTCATGTCCACTACATCTAAGCTTTGACATATTTGGCTATTTAGTATGGACCCTATAATCAATGCAAGGTAGTAGGGTCTCAATGTGGGTCACTTTTTTCAATAGGGATCAATTTAAAGTTTACACAGTGTTCAAACTTTTAAAATCCTCAATCATATTAGCCATAAAGATAATGACATTTTTTTGTTGTAACCGGAAACTAATTGCTATCAAAGGTTTTTCTTTCAGCAATTCATTTCTTTGGAAGTACCCAAATACATCTAAAGTCCGAGAAAATCCGATCCGGGTTGCAGAAATATTTCTAATTTGCATAAATTTCAAAATGGCCGCCATTCAAATTACTTCTGCCCATAACTCAAGATCCGAGGTCCTAGAGATGGAATGTTGGTGTCTCTACCCAGGTTTTGGGGTCTACGAAACTCAACGAGAACACTAATAGCAATATGAGATGAGTTGCTTTGGCCTTATTTGCATAAATCCATATGGCTGCCATTTTTGGCGGCCATTCTGAAATGAGTTATGTTGAAATTTTGTTTCTGGTGTCCATGCTTATGTTTCAAAGAACATGATTATTACGTTGCCATTTAAAGACACGGACTCCCACTGAATCAAAAACTATCTATTTAATATTTGTGGATTCAACCTAAACTCTTGATCAATTTTCAAAATAGAAAAGAACATCTTAAGCCGTCTATACATAAAAATGACACAATCAGAAGGAAAAAATCCTATTATTTATTCATTTTTAACAGACTTTTCTTGGTAGCTCCCTGGCTTCAATTTGTCCAAAAAGTAAAGAATTCCTGGGAAATCCTCCTCTGAACACTTGAATATGAAAGTTTCCTTCACTGTATATAAGATCCAGGCAAAGCTTTTTCCTGCTGTCAAAATGCTTAATTCCAAAGTTCGAGATGAATCGGATTTTATGTTTTCAGTCATTAACATTAATGTTTACTGTCATGAAAACCTAATTTTTATGCACAGATAACAGTGTCTAGGATCGTGTATAACAAAAATTCAGAATCCGGAATTTTCTAACAAAGTTGTGTTTTTCTATAAGACTTTAAGCTTAGATTTATTTCACCAGTGATTATTAATATGGACCAGCATTATGTAAAATGCAAAAAAACATGATTTGTTATGAAATTGAGTGCGCTCTCATCGAACTCGAGTCCGCCTTTAAAACTGATACACAAAATCTTATTAGGTTGATGTTTTTTTTTGTGATTTATCAGGGGCCATTCCATCCATGCTATCCCTTCGAGGGTGTCACTGCTACTCTTGTCCAAGTTTTTGGATAGGTTTGATGGAAGCTTGACTTGCTATCATTAATGATTTGATACTGGAGAAGATGGACAACATTTTATTCTAGGTTAAAGCACATAGTAGGTGTGTTTCAAGAAGATTGAATTTTTCATTTTGTTTAATCTCAACTATACATGGTAAGATTGAATTTCAGAAAAGACATTTTGACGGAAAAGGACCTCTATTAGCCAATGCCACAATTAGGGAGACATATTGCACTTACAACTTAAATTTGTCAAATGAGCCTGTCAAATTTTGAATCATTTCAAAATTTTTTTTCATTGCGGGTAGGTAGAACTATATAGCCAAATAATTAACCATCAGAGGTAATTTGTTAAAGTGATCTCTTTTTGAAAGAGGAAAAAAAAATGCAAACGTGCCTATCTCAACATGTACCCTGATTGTAAACACCATTACGATTGCTGCTGAGGGTGAAATGTTTATCAAGACTTAGTCTGTTATATTGGAATTGGTCTACTTTTGAAAATCCAAAAATGTGCCGTCAAAAGACAGTAAGTGTGCTCGTATTGGGGGTAGGTACGCCCTTTGCATTGTGGAAAATTTTGAACTTCGTGTCACCGTTTTGGTTAGACGGGAGGTGGTGTTTATAGATCTATAAATTATGTAGTTATGTGTTAAAGTCTTCTCCAGGCCGAAGGCTTGTTTTGTTTGGTTTTGTGAATGAAAAAGGTGGAATTTTGGACGATTTGTGAGGCAAGTGGTTCCAAAATTGGGTGTTTTGTTTTCGTCCTCCGGAACTGGCCATGTGGACTAGTCCATGTTCGTAAATATGGGGTTAACCTTAGTAACGTGGTGATGTGTATGCTAATTTGCGGAAATAAAGGCCTGTATATTTTTTAACTGATTGTGATTCCATTAGAGATCTGTAATGTTTTTTTCTTTGTATGGCTCTAGGACAAAATAGTTCATGATGTAGTTTTTGAGTAACTTTGGTTCGCTTTTTTCTCGGTAAATATTTCTTCTCTGCTAGGTAGTGGGCGTTGGTCCAATCTGTCTTCCCATACGTTTGTGACCAATGGAGCCAGATTACACTGACATATGACAAGTCCCTTAGTGGGCAAACCGCGTTCCTAACGGCGCTTTCGCGCAATGTATTTATTTCCCCCCGTTGGTCCAGGGTTCGAAATGGTGCAAGAGAAGTTTGATTTTTTTTTTATTGTTTTGTTATTATGTTTGTTATTTAGTTTTTGTTCTTTGTTTTTGCGCTGTTTGTTACCAGAAAAGATGCGCCCTTATTTTGGGCTTTTCCATTCCTTTTCCTCCTTTTCCCCTCCCTTCCGCCCTTTTTTTCTTCATTTTTTTAAAACAACCTCCACAGCTTAAAGTGAATCACGAAGTTGGGAATAAGTAAATAAACAAAATTAAAAAACAAAAAAAAATTTAACTAAATAAAATACAAATAAAAAAAATCAAAAGAATTAATTGAATAATGAGTGAAAACAGAAAACGCTAAAAGACACATAAAAAGAAAAGCACAAATAACAATAAGAAATTTAAAAGAAAAACAATATTACATTTTAAAATAATTAAAAGTACTAAAATAATAGAAGCAAATAATTAAAAATAAAATTAATAACAAAGTTTCATAACCAAAAATAAATGTAAAAATAACAAAAAATGGCAAATAAATGAAAAATACATCAATAAACAATGTACTTAAAGAAAATGAACTAATAAAATAAAAATCTTTAAACTAATAAAAACTAAAGATAAATTAATAAATTTCTTCTTATTTCCATACCATGACATTTATAATGCGTCAATACAAGGAAGTTAGAAAAATAATACAATTATAAGCGGAGGTGACCAAAAGGCCAAAGTTGGCCAAACGATGGCACCTCCGTTCATACAGTATTAAATAATTACAAAAATAAAAACTACAAATGTTGCAACAAAAAGTAGTTTAGGTATCTTATTATACCCAGTTAATGAATCAAACCAAACCGGCAACAAAATTAAGTTAGATCTAGGTATACGATATCGAGCATATTATTGATGCTTTTCTGATTTTTAAACGCATACATGCATGTTTTGTTGTAGAACACTTAATATTTGGTGAAAATTCATTCCAGTATTGTGGCCCATTGTTCTTATCCATCTTTGATGAAAACAAATGGGATTTATAATATCTAACGTAAAACTCATCTTTGTTACGAGTGTTTCCCTAATTAAAGTAATTCAAAAAAAAAAGACATTTGGAAGTCGGTGTGAAACAAAATTGTACATTTTAAAAAAAGATAAAAACCTTTAACATCAAAAAACAAAATTATAACCTTAAAAAAAAACAATTTATAAAATTTAGTTGAAGCATATGAAAATAACCAAATACACGTTTTGAAAAATAACGAAAGCTTGTAATTTATGCCAAAATGTAAAAATATTAATTATTTAAATACTAATTAAAATAAAAACAGTAAGAATAAAATAAACAATGAAACTTGAAGCTAAATCCGAACAACGTTAGTAGTATTAAAAGTTTTAAAAGCAATTAAGAAATGAATAAAAATATCGAATAGAACAAATTTAATGAAACAATAAATAAGCATTTAAAATGGCAAAATATTATGAAACAACATTAAAAACTAAAAAGTCATACAAATTAGTTTCAAGAAAATAAACCTGAATATTAAAAATGAAAATTACAAATCATTTAAAAAAACAAAAATATTTTTTTCAAAGAATTTTGTTTTTTAACCAAATCTAAACATAAAAACATAGAAATAAACTTAAGCTTAGCTAAAAAGTAGAATTTGCAATATCTACAAAATTAAAAAAAAAAAAAAAAAAAAAATAAAATATAGAAAAAAGTGGAGAAAATGGTTCAAAAACAAAATATACAGTTTTTATAACAATAATTAAAAGATATATAGTTTTTTTTTTTTTTTTTTTTTTTAATTTTTTAGTTTTTTAATTTTGTGATAATGAGAACCTGAAGTGGGTGCTGAAGGGTTGTGTTGGGGAAGGGGGTGGATTGCAAACCCTGGTTGTATAATGTGGAACCCTGGCGTTTGATGAAAGAGAACCCCGGGGTAGGTGGGAAAGGGAACTCGTGGGAGGTTGAGAAGGAAATCTGTAGAGGTTTCATGGTAATGCTAATGAAGGTATTGCCATTTATTTTTCCGTCCCAAGCGCTTCTGCCCAATTCATATAGCACATGACGGAATCAATGTAATAAAAAAAACCATGGTATTCGGGGGATGGGTATTGGGAATTGCCATATAAAGATAAAAAAGGGGATAGGGTGTGACGGTAATGTAGAAATGTGCCCTGGTGAGTTGAAAGGAGGAACCTGGTTAGTTGGAAAGGGCCACCTTGGGTAGATGAGAAGGGGTTCTGGGTTTAGTTGGGAAGACACTCTGTGTGGACATCTGGGGAAGGGCTCCCAGACGGTTGTGAAAGGGCCTTAGGATAGTTTGATTTGAAAAAAAACCATGATTGATTTGAAAATGAGGGCGCTCTCATCGGGAAATTCTGAGTCAGCCTTAAACTGTTACCACAAAATCTTTATTAGGTTGATTTTTGTTTGTGATTATCAGGCCATTCCATCAATTCTAACCTTCGGGTGTTGTCACACTGCTACTCTTGCTCCAAATTTTTGGGATAGGTTTGATGGAAGCTTGACTTGCGAGCATTAAGAGTGATTTTATGGGGAAGATGGCAAGCATTTTTATTATGAGGTTAAAGCACAAGGTAGGTGGTTTCAAGAAGATTGAATTTTTCATTTTGTTTAATATCAAATATACAGGTAAGGCTGAATTAGAGAAAAAGAATTTTGCCGGAAAAGGACAACTTCTACTTAGCAAACCACAAGTAGTGAGACAATATTGCTACTTACAAAACTTAAATTTGTCAAATGAGGCTGTCGATGGTTGAACATTTCAACAGCTTTTTCATTGCTGTAGGTAGAAAATATCAGCAAATAATGTAAACAATCAGAGGTTAATTTGTTAAAGTGGATATATTTTTGAAAGCGGATGCAAAAACAGTGGCCTATACAACAGAGGTACCCTGGTTGATTAAACACCATGAACGATGCTGTGAGGTGACTGTTTACAGGACGTTAGTCTGTAGAGGGACATTGGTTTACTTTTGGAAAATCCAAAATGTGCCGTCAGAAGACAGTAGTGTGGCAGTATGGGGGTAGTGGTACGCCCTTGCTTTGACGAAAAATTGTAAATTTGGTTAAAGTTTGGTTAGAGGGAGTGGGGTTTAGAGCTATAAATTGGAGATGTTATGTGATTAAAGGTCTTTTCCAGGGCCGAAAGGCGTGTTTTGTGTTTGTGTGAATGAAAAAAGGTGGAATTTGGACGATCCGATTGTGAGGAAGTGTTCCAAGCAATTGGGTGTTTGTTTTCGTCCTCCGAACTGGGCATGTGGATAGTCCAGGTTCGTAAATAGGGGTTACACCTAGTAAACGTGGTGATGTTTTTGATATTTGCGGAAATAAAGGGCCCGTATGATTTTTCACTGATGTGAAATTATCCATTAGAGATATGTTAATGTTTTTTTCTTTTTATAGGCTATAGGAACAACATAGTCATGAGGTAGTGTTTGAGTAATTTGGTCGCTTTTAGTCTCGGTAAATATTATCGGTTCTGGATATTAGTGGTCGGGTCATCTGTCTTCCATACGTTTGCGACCAAAATGGACAGATTACCCACGACATATGACAAGTCCTTAGTGGCACAGCGGTCTTAAGGCGCTTTGCGAATGTATTATTTTCCCCCCGTGGGCCAGGGTTCGAAATCGGTCAAGAGAAGTTTGATTTTTTTTTTATTGTTTGTTAGTATTTGGTTTTATTAGTTTTGTTTGTTTGAGCTGTTTGTTACAGGGAAAGATGCGCCGTTTTTGCTTTTCCTCCTTTTCCCCCGCCATTTTTTCTTCTTTTTTAACACCCTACACAGCTACTTTACTTAAAGTGAATCACGAAGTGGGAATAAGTAATGAACAAAATTAAAAAAACAAAAGAATTTTTTTTATTTTTTTTACATAAATTAAAATACAAAAAAAAAAATCAAAGAATAATTGAATAATAGGGAAAAAAAGAAAGATAAAAGACAAATAAAAAAGAAAAGTTATATTTTTCTTTTTAGAATTTAAAAAGAAAAACACTATTAAATTAAAATTAATTTAAAAAAGACATAAAATAATATAAGCAAATCATTAAAAATAAAAATTAATAACAAAAGTTAATAAACAAAAAATAATGTACAAAAATAACAAAAAAAATGCAACTAAAGAAAACACATCAATAAAAATTACGTAAAATGAAAATGAACTAATAAAAATAAAAATCTTTTTAAAATATAAAAAACTAAAGAAAATTGATATAAATTTCTTCTTATTTCCATATCATCGACATTTATAATGAGTACAATACAAGGAAGTGAGAAAATAATACAATTATATCGCGGAGGGCCAACCAAAAGGCCAAAGATGGCCAGACGATGGCACCTCCGTCTAAAAGTAATATAAATAGTACAAAAAAGAAAAAAAAATGTGCAAACAAAAGTTTAGTAGACTTATTATGACCCAGTAAGAATCAAAACCAAAACACTGCAACAAAATAAGTTAAATAGGTATACGATATCAGATATATGATGATTTGCTTTTCTGATTTTTAACGCCATAATGATTTTAGAAAAACTTATATTGGTTGAAAATTCATTCAGTGTTGTGGGCCCATTGTTCTTATCCCTCTTGATGAAACAAAAATGGATTATAATTATCTACCGTTAAAAACTCATCTGTGTTACGAGTGTTCCATAATTAAGTAATTAAAAAAGACATTTGGAAGTGGTTGTGAAAACAAATTGGACATTTCAATCGAGTTGTATAACATAAACTACATAAGCCAAAAAAAATAAAAAAAAACAATTATAAAATGTAGTTGGAAGGCATATTGAAGAAAAAAACCAAAACTACACTTTGATAAAATACGAAAAGAAGGGGGTGTTCAGGAAGATGTGGCGTGGTATTTATTAAAAATACTATTAAAATAAAAACAGTAATAATAAATAAACTAATTGAAACTTGAGCATAAAATACGAACAACGTTAGTACGTAATTAAAAGTTTAAATTGAAAACGCAATTAAGAAATAATAAAAATATCAAATACGAACAAAAAGTAAGAAACCATAAAAATAAGCATTTAAAATGGGACACCAAAGGCAAAATATATGACAAAAACATAAAATAAAAAGTAATTACAATTAAGTTAAAGAAATCAAACATGATATTAAAAATGAAAAATTACAAATACATTTAAAAAAAAAAAAAGACAAAGAATTTTGTTTTTAAAAACAATTATAAAAAAATATAAAAAAATAGAAATTGTGACAAAAAGTGACCCCAAAATAAAATAGCTGTAACAAAATATAATAAAAATAGAAAAAAGTGGAGAAAATGGTAAAAAACAAAATATACAGTTTTAAAAAATAATTAAAAATATATATATATTTTTTTTTTTCATTTTTTTTTTCATTTTCAATGGTTGTAATGAGAACCTGAATGGGTGCTGAAGGGGTGTTGGGGAGGGGTGGTGATTGGCAAACACTGTTGTATAATGTGGAAACCCGTGGGCGTTGATGAAATAGAGACCCCGGGGGTAGTTGGGGAAAGGGAATCTGGGGAGGTTGGAGAAAGGAGGAAAACTGGTAGAGGTTTCATGGTGCGAAAAATGAGGGTTGGGTTTGGCCATTATTTCCGTCAAAAAAAAGGGCCGCTTTGCACCAATATCATATGACATGACGGAATCAATTGTAATAAAAAAAAAAACAGGGGAGTTCGGGGGATGGGTATAGTTGGGGAATTGCCATATAGATAAAAAAAGGGCTAGACTAGGGTGTGAGGGTGAAGGTAATGTAGAAATGTGCCCGTGGTGTTGTTGTTGTTGTAGTTGGAAAGGAGGGACGGAACCTGGGTTAGTTGGAGGAAAGGGCCACCCTTTGGTAGCATTGAGGAAGGGGGTCTGGGTTGTGGGAAGACACTCTTGAATCTGGGAGGGCTCCAGACAGTGTTGGAATTGTGAAAGGGGTCTTGGTAGTTCGATTTTGAAGAAAAGGACCTTGGGACTTAAGGCAGAGTAGTTGTAATAGAAAGGGGGCCCCCTGGTATTAGTTGCAAAAGGCCCTGTGGTCGGTAGTCAGGCAGGGACCCTAAAGGGGTGGTGACAAAAGTTACAAACAGAACGCTACAGGGTTAGTTTGATTAAGGTTCCGCACGAAACCAAACAACCCTAACCCGGTACCCTCTGCGCCGAAAACCGCGAAAACGAAAGCCGAGAAGAGAGAACCGCGAAATCTAGTTCCCTTATGTGATTATCTGCACCAATCCATAACCCTACTACGTCATAGGACACCCAAACATGTTAAAAAGACATCGGTATGGGTGAAAAAATGGACAGAGATAATACAAAGCTAGGACCTTTTTAAACATTTATGGGGGGGAGCGCGAAAAGAGTGCCAAAAAGGAAAAGGAAATAAAAAATTATGGAAAAAAGATTTTAAGAATATCCTGTAGGCAAAACTATTTTTGTAATTTTTAAAGGTGAAAATTAATAACATAGTTAAGATTTTATATTTAAAAATGCTATGGAGGTCCTAGGAGGAATTATTTTTGGGGTATGTTGCGTCCTGAAGTTTATCCTCCCAGGTGCCACAAAAAAAATGAAGCGATTGTGTTGTCGCAAATGTTTTTTTAGGTACTTTTTATATCTTTTGAGCAGCACAGGGAAGAGGCAAAGCCGCCAACATTCAGGGGGATGGGTGACAAGAGCCTCCTATATTTACTATGTAAATTGTTACACCGTATATATTTGCTTTTTAAAAAAAGGTTTTTCGTTTTTTTTAAAATAATTAATAAAACTCATTTTTATTAGTAGGTTACATTAGGGTTATTGAGCCCCACAAAAATTCAAATTTCCTACACCTTTGTACACAAAACTGATTTCACCAATTTGCAAGGGCGCGTTTTTGCATTATGACGTCACCATGAAGAAGAGGTGGGAATTTGGTACTTTATTTTGGTATCACGGTAGAGAAGAACCTAGCTATCCATGATGCCACAAAACCAAGTTTCAAAGGGGGTTGTCTATGGAAAATATACGAGTTGCATATCAACCCCCACTCCCCGCTGGTTAGAAAATGTGAACAAAATTACCTGATTATTAGACGAAAGGTTAAGCAATATAGTAATATTGAAAGTTGCTAATGTAGATTAGAATTAAGGGCCATGGTCCGATACTCGTCCCCAGAACCCCAGCTTTACTGGAAAATGGTCAAAAGTTAAGCTACTGTTTTTCTCATTACGCTTGTGAAGTGTGAAATCTTTAGGGCCGGCTAAAGGAGAGAGGAAGGGAGAAGATAAGGGAGAAAAATAAAAAAAACAAGTACGAAATAATATGACGGGGAGTTGGCGGGATGAGCCGCAGTCTTTAGCAAACAATAGGTAAAACTTAAAATATGTTGAACAAATGTTTGTATTCATAAGACAAATAATTTTTTGATTGAAACCTTAAATAGTGCGCATGTGAGAGAATAGTGCCCATGAGGAAAATTGAAAAAATACGATGAGAGAGAGATAGTTTAAACCCCTTAGGTGTACCGGGTTAGCACCATTAATATGTAGTTCCCTCTTGAGATTAGCAAAAACTTGTATTGTCCGGTTTCTTAAGATAAACTAAATTAGATTCTTGCACTGTTGCTAGGCTAATTGTATAGAAAGGAAAAAGAGGGAGGAGAGAGAGGTACCTAACAAGGAGAGGGAGAAGAAAGAGGGGGCGGAAAAGGTGGAAAAGGGGGCAGAGAGAAGAAGAGAAGGGAGAGGTAGCGGAGGGAGCAGATTAGGGAAGGGGGAGTGGAGGGGTTCACAGAATGAAAGTATCCGACTGACACTGCAGTGGTAGTTAAACTTGTCAACTAACCCTAGGGCCCCGGGTTAAATTAAATCCCCAGGGCCCACCTTTGCAACCTAAGTCCACTTTATGACCTCCACAGACAGCACGGCGGAGAACGGTGGAAGAATAGGCCCTCCCCCACCGCGGCCTTCCTTTTACCCCCCCCCCCAGCTCCACCACCCCCCCTCCCTTGAACTTTCCAGTCCCACTCCCCATTACTTCCATAGCCGATAACGCATTTGTTTCCAACATCTATATTCACTCCCCTCTTGCTATCACAAATCTAAGTTCTCCTACTTTCCCTTATTTCCACAATGTTCCATCTAAACATACAGCAATGATCCCCTTTTCATCGTAATCAGAGACCCTTCCCAGCTCACCGAGCATCATTCTCCAAGAGTAACTAAATACTCCTCATCAACACAGGTTTTTGCCCGTTCCCAAATAACCCAAACATGGCCAATTCCCACAATACTCATGGGGTCTCCGTTCAAGACAACCCCATGATCTTTTCCTGGAAAACTAATTCAGACTTTTCTTCCCATTACCCAGGTCCCAACTTCCCAAAACGAGAAAATGGTGCTACTGTAAAAAAAAAAAGGGTTAGACGTAAAGAACAACAACCATTTAAGGAATACAGACACTCCAAGAAACTGACGTTACTAATACTTCCAGGGAAGAAGATTTAGTTTCTGAGGGTCCCCCCTTTTGGGGGGGGATATTGTTTGCCTCATAAGCTTAATTGAGCCGAATTTGAGTTCTAAAGCCTACATATTTCCTCCAAATCCCATTTTCAAGGCCCTAATTTTTTGAAAAGGTAAAAGACAAAGATCAGTTCCCAAGTCCCTAAGTTCAAAAATCGGGCAACACAATCCCTCCTAGAAGTGCCCCAGGTCTCTCGCCCTTTCACCCTCTGCCTTTTCCTCAGCTGAATTTGAGCAAATTTTAGTTCAAAAGCATCCAAGTTCCTCAATTTTTTTCTCAAAAATTAAAAAAAAAAGGCCCTATTTTTTTTTTTAGTAATTTTTATTTAAAAGAAAAATCAGTTCCCAGTTGGAAGTCGGCCACACAAATACGTACCCCAAAAAAAAAGTTGATTGCCCTGCTCACCCCCCCCCCTCACTCGCATTACTAGCACTCTCATGTGATTCTACAGCCAACATTTCCAATCTGCATGTACCATAGTGTTCAATACCTCTAAAAAAAAACTATATTGACAACACGTTCAGGTTAAGATTTCAAATGGACTGTTTTTTTATCATTTACAACATATTTTTTGGATTATAACTAACTCTATCCACAGCATAAGCAATTATTTAAATTTTCTATATTAGTTAGAAGAATAATAACCATTGTCAATTATGACAATAGGCCCATGCATAGCAGGGAAAGCAAAATGGAGCAGAGAGGCCTGCATTAAGTAGCCAAGGACAATACATGATTATAATGCAGTATCACCATATCCATAACACACTAGGGACATTGATGATCACACATGTTATTCTGCTATATGCCTTCTGTTTATACCGGGATAAACTTGACACAATGTATTAGGGGATATTGGATTTCAGGACTTGACGTGTGCTGCAAAGTTAAGACGCACAAATTAGGTGTAAGAGCTGCTAAGCTTTATGAGATTAGAATATTAATCTATTTCACCATTTTTATCCCATAAAACAATAGATGAGAACATCAGACTGCATGCACCAAAGTTGTGATGTACACTATTGTACCCGGCATTAGTTTGGATAATTTGACACAATGTATGTGGGGTATTGGATTTGGTTCAGATTCTAAGCAATCATTCGTATAGTCCACCAATGCAAGTTGAAACCATCTTGACACACAAAAAGGTAACCTTTGGTACATTAAAAAACACAATTTATATCTTCTTCGTAATCACATATAAAAGTCTGTGTTATAATCATCCCCAATGCCTTCAGATTCCCATAGTTTATATTTTATTCACCCCTCTCTCTCTACGAGGAACACTCATGATTGTTTTCTCAATATGATACCCCCCATTTAGGAACATGGAAGATTCCACTTACAAAGTTCTCTGGGTTGTACTTCATCTTGAAACTTACTTGCATCACAAATCATCAAAATCCACCTTTTTCATTCACAAAAAAACAAAACAAGCCTTTCGGCCATGGAGAAGACTTCAACAATAACAATCCATTTATTAGCTCCAAAACACCGCTCCTATCCAAAACCATTGACAGAACTGCAAATTTTTCACGATGCAAAAAGGCAAGGACCTACCACCAATAAGTGCACAGTACTGTCTTCGTCGGCAACAATTTGGGATTTCAAAAGTAGAACAATTCCAATACGACTAACGTCTGTAAGAATCTTGGAAAAACGCCCTCAGAATGAATCAGTACGACTCTTTACCAATTTAGCATGGCTGTAATAATTATTTCAAGTATCTCATTGATAGCGTTAACACTGAACTCGACAAGATCTCTGTTTGTTTCAAGCAACAGAATTATACCCTAAATGTCAAACAAATCTATAATTTTATGATTTTTAGAAATAAATTAGCAATCGTACTTACTGATGTGAAAATTCATATTTGTAACCACAAGGGTTAATCAGGTTTCTTAATACTAATTTCTTGGTGTAATCCTGGACGATTGTTTGACTGGAAAAGCACAAATCAAAAATATAAGCTGTATCAAGTACTCTGGAATTTTTATTTCGTTTTAAAGCATACTTTACACTTGAATTATTATTCTCTTATTACAACTTATTCTTCTCACATTCAATATTGTAATTTAATCTGGCTGGACAAAAAACAATTCCAATTTGATTCAATTCACCTTATGCAAAAAAAGTACTTGTTCGATTGTGCACTGCTTTCACGTTTCTTCTTGGGCCTTTGTTCATTCACCACCACTTTTTGCCCAACTCAATACTCTCACGGTCTATGATTTGCATAAACTTCAAAGTCGCCATCATTATGTATAATGTACAAAATTGTCTCTTCCCCGAGAATTTCTCCTCTTCTTAAAGTTCATGCCATCCACAAGTATGGTACCCGGTCTTCTGATCGTTATCGTCCTCACAATTTCTTTACTGATCTTGCTAGAAAAACGATCCCGACAAGACAGGGGGTACCATCCGGTGGAATGAAATTGATGCCTCTATTCGCAACTCTGATTCCAGTAAAATGCTTTAAAGGTGCAACGAGAGATTTGAGGCACTTACATATTGTGTCATAATAGTCTTCATTAGGAATTAGGACCACGCAAAGATTTGTACCTGTATTTCGCTACGAATGTATTAAAGAGAGGACAAAGAATGATTTTGATTTGCTTATGTTTAATATAAAACATAGGCTGAATTTCGTATTGCTCCATACGAAATTAGAAATTTCACATTTTTGTAAAAAGAGACAGTTTAGAACTTCAGATGAGAATATTTTTGATGGAATACTTTATATCGGGCCAAAAATCGACTTTCGATTTTTTAGGGACACCTGATATGTGAAATCTCTCGTTGCCTTTAAGGCATTGTAAGATCTCAGTATTTCACTATATTCTTAAATATTTTAGGCTGGTCAGTAATCCACATCTCAGGGTTCTTTTTATCTGATTAATAGTTCCCCTATTTGTCAGTGCAAAATGTTGTGATTGGGCGTTCGGATGTTTGACTTGAGATGCGGACCACTTACCATTCTTACCCAATTTTAAATTTGGTTTTTTTTTTTTTTTTTTTTTTTTTTTAATTTGTATATTTTTTTTTAAATATATATATAGATATAATATATAATATATATATATATATATATAATATATTATATATATATGATATATATATATAATTGCCAATAGTTAGCCAACAATGTTGGCTGCCACGATGTCTGGTATTGTAGTGTTTGTACACTTAATGTTGTCTTAGTTTTATTTGTTATTTGTCGTGCACCGTACTTAAGTCATAACTTTCGAGCTTTGCTCTGCTTGGTCATCCCTTCCATCGTTCTGGCGGTTTTTGTTTGTTTTGATATTTGATTGGGATAATGTAAATAAATGAAAGAAAATGAATGAAAGGAAAGTCTGACGTAATTTACGGGTGAATAGACGTTGTTCCAACTATCACCACCCCAAATTAGATTGCACAAAACGTGATCGACGCGAGCCGTGCCTCATTGACGAACCTTGCGTACGCGCAATTGATCGGATAATTCAGGAGTAGTAGGCATTATAATCAAACCGGAAAGATGATTTTGATTAATAAAGGCCTAGAGGACCGAGCCATCTTGATTCAACGGCGCTCATTGGTGGCGCTCAAATGTTACCGCCAAAGCCCATTATACGTAAACCTTACAGCATGGGAAAATGGCACTTCCTCGGTGATGTCGGGAAGCGGACCACGGTATAAAAATGATTCATAAACAGCCAAGAAAACATCTCCGGCATGTGGTGTGTTCAGAAAAAATATACCGTCGCAAAGATCTTCAGATTTTAATTAGGCTTCCAAAATAGTATGTTCGTAGTTGCTCGTTCTAATAGGTTTATTAATATGGGGAACTTTGACCTCGGTGGTGCAGAACAGCGTCAGCGAAATAGCTCGGTTGTAATCAGCGACATTAGCGTGTTCGTTGCCCATTAAATAAGTTAACGGGAACAGCCCAGAGGCCTTGATTAAAAATATTCTGAAGGTGGAGTTTTTGTCCTTATTTCACAGCCTTTGATTGTCCTACTTAGGTCAGTTATCAGAATTGTTTGTCAGTCTTTTGAACACGATATATGGAATTGACAAATAGCGGAGCGTTTCTTAACATGGGAAAGTCAGTGACCTTTGAGCCGACTATTAAATAGGATCAACAGATTAGGTCCCAATCAGACACCATATGTAAAAATTACATTCTTCCTTTACATGATTGTTATAGCCGGCCTACAGAGCATTTTTTATTTCTGTAAAGCAGGCTTCCTATATGAACAACTCCTACATAGGTTGGCAAAAATGCAATTTCCGTTTGACACCTGTGGGTTTGGCAATTTGAAACATTCGGAAGAACGGATCTCCAAGGACGTTCCTTAGTGCATAGTATTCCCGTTTGTCAGATGACATCACAAATTCAACCAATTTAACTCACAAAGGAAGATCCTTTCTGATCTATTTGCTTTGGGATGATTACGCCCGTATTCTTCAGTTTACCCAGATCCTCAATATTTAAAGCTGCCATTATGGACATACAACACACTCGCTCACTAAAGCCATTCTTAATTTTTTTACAAAGATTTGCCCAATATCAGCTAATATTTATCATCCTTTAATGCATAATAATGCAAAACAATGCAAAGCTAAACTTTGAATGAAGCGGTTGAACAGGCATTTGAAAGTTTTGTTGCCATTAACAAGCAGTCTTTCTCTATCACATGAATTAACCCACTTAAATAGAAAGAGTGCGGTTCAAAAGTTATGACAGATTAAGGCTCGTTTGCATCAAGCAACTCTGATTCAAAAACAATAAAAAAAAAACATATGACATTATTTCCTTTGTTTTTTCACCCGCGCGATTTTTAAAATGGAACCAATTATATCCTTTTTATGTCAAAATGTATGCAAATTAGGACCACAGGACTAAATTTGTTCATCAATCAAATTGTTTTGCCAGGACACATCAACTAACCATGTGAAAAAATGGCATTCCGGTTAATAAAAAAATCATTCTCAAGGTATATTCTCACCTTAAAATGTTCCATATTTGTCAGTGCCACTGGTTGTGCTTGGGCGTCGGATTGTTTGACTTGAGATGCGGACCACTGACCATTCTTTACACTTTTTAATTTGCTTCACATGCTAGCTTTGTGTAGCATTCCTTGTATATTTTTTTTAAAAATATATATATATTTATCTAATATATATTAGATAGATATATATATTATATATATATATAATTATATATATATATATATTGCCAATAGTTAAGCAACATATGTCTGCTGCCAACGTGATCTTGTCTTTGTTTGTTTGTACAATTAATGTTGTCTTAGTTTTATTGTTATTTGTCCTGGCCCACCGTCGTTAACCAGTAATACTTTTCGAGCTTGTCTTGCTTGGTTCATCTTCCATACGTTACATGTCTGTTTTTGTTTTTGTTTTGATATTTTGATTGGATCATGGTAAATACATGAACTCAATGAAAAATGGAAAATGAAATGTGACGTAATTTAACGGTGTAGAATAGACGTTGTTCCAACATACCCCACCCCTCCAAAACTCTTAGATTCAAACAAAACGTGATCGACGCGAGCCGTGCCTCATTGACGAACCTTGCGTACGCGCAATTGATCGGTAATTCAGGCTAGTAGGCTATAATCAACCGGAAAGACAATAGATTATAAAAAGCTAGAGGACCGATGGCCATCTTAATTCAACGCGCCATTGGTGGACGCTCAAATGTTAGCCCAAGCCCATTATAAGTTATAAACCTCCAGCTGGGAAAATGCACTTTCTCGTGGATTTCGCCAGGCCGACCCTTCGGTTACTAAAATGATTCATAAACATCCAAGAACATCTTCAGCCATGGGGTTTGTTCAGAAAAGGATACAGTGCAAAGATCTTCAGATTTTCAATATGGCTTCCAAAAATAGTATGTTGTAGTTGATATTCTGAATATGTTTATTAATATTGGAACTTTGACTCGGTGGGTGCAGCAAACAGCGTCCGCGAACTCGCTCGTTTGTAATCAGCGAAAATTAGCGTGCTCGTGCCCATCTAAGAACTTAACCGGGAACAGCCCAGAGGCCTTGATTTAAAACATATTTCTGAAGGTGGATTTTTGTCCTTATTACGCCTTGCAGTCCTACTTAGGTCAGTTATCAGAATTGTGTCAGTCTTGATACACAGATATATGGCAATTGGACAATAGCGGGCGCTCTAACATGAAAGTCAGTGACCTTTGCATGCCCTACTTTCTTTTAAATAGGATCAAAGCCTTAGGTTCCATAGGACCATGATGTAAAAATCTAAATTATTCTTCCTGACATGATGTAATAGCCTGCCTGACAGAGCATTATTTTATCTGTAAAGCAAGCATTCCATATTAACAACATCCTACATTAGTTTGGCAAAATTGCAATTTCCGTTGGGGGACCCTGTGGTGTTTGGCAATTTGAAACATTCGAGAAAGATCTCAAGGACAGTTACTTATGTGAATAGTCTTCCCGTTTGTCAGATGACATCACAAATCAACCAATTTAAACTCAACCAAAAGTAAGATTCCTTTCTGATTCTATTGCCTTGGATGATTCCGCCGTATTTCTTCAGTGTAACCAAGATCCTCAATATTTAAAGCTAGACTATATGGACAAGTACAAAACACACTAGTCCTTCTTTTAAAAGCCATTCTGTATATTTTTTTACATAATGATTGCCCAATATTCAGCTAATATTTATTCATACTTTAATGCATTAATACTGCAAAACAATGCTAATAGCATAAACACCTTGAGCGGTTTGAAAAGGGCAATTTTGAAGTTGGTTGCCATAACAAGCAGTCTTTCTCTATCACATGCATTTTACCCAACTTAAATAGCAAGTTTGGTTCAAAAGTTATGACCGATTTTAGCTAGTTTGTCAATGCAAATACTGATTCACAAAACAAATAAAAAAAAAAAAACATATGACATTATTTCCTTGGTTTTTTTCACCCCGCGATTTTTAAATTGGAACCAATTTATATCCTTTTCTATGTCAAAATTATGCAAATAGGACCACAGGACTAAATTTGTTCATCAACAAATTGTTTTTATGCCCATGAACATCAACATACTACCATGTGAAAAAAATGCATGTTTAATAAAAAAATCTTTCTCAAGGTATGTCTCACCTTAAAATGTCATTAGAAGTGTATCCTCAAAACTGAAAGTCATTGTTATGCATCAATTTCTAAAATTTCATTTTTCTGAGCTTGTATATTGTATAATGTAAACATATTCATTGTTACCTTTTTTTCTGTTGATTGCAAGGATTGCATTTATTTCTATGCGCTTCTATTTCTATGAAGGTACACTACTAGCGGCCTTCTTCAAATTTCTTAGGTGGTTCCTTTATCCCGAATGGTTTTCAATCTTAACCCCCTGATATCGACGGCCAATTTGATTGGCTAGATACACCAATTAACCCATGTATAACCAATCAAAAAAATCTTAAAGAGTTGTACCAGATACATGGCAGGTCTATTTGATTGGTTATCACAAAGTTATATCCGATACTATCATGTAATGAGCAGAGATTCTGTAAGAAAGGCAGTAGACTCTAGGGGTTTTTACAAATGCCAGTCCTATGTTGTATCCAACGCGGAAAGCAACAAGCAAAGAAAAGTTTACATTTGGCTTGAATATGAACATGCACTTGACAAAAACGAGCCAGAATCGGTGCAATAGTTGGTGAAGTTGAGACATCATTGAAATGGTTATATATGATATCATTGAGTACATGGATAGCTTTATGTGCCTATTTAGTAGTATTAATACAGTTGATTGGCGTAATGCAAGATACACCTCTTCATAGAACATGAAATAGTCCAGATAGAGAGCTAATTGACCCGTTCGCAAAAAAAGTGTATCTTATATTTATCGTACAATCCAGAGGGTGTTTTGAGTCAATTCCGCAATGCACCAGTTTTGGGAAATTTCACCTCAATATGGTCATGTGATCCCATAAAAGTCTTAACACATAAAAACCCTGGTTTTAACACTCATTTTAGCACACAAAGCATTAGTACTTAGTGAATTTTAAGCATGATTACGAAATATCTTGTGGTTCTTAAACTTTTGGAACATTTTTTGTCCCTAAGTACTGACATGTGTTTAGTACTGTATAGGAATATTGCTATGCATCATGGGATTCATTCAAAACACCCTCTGCGTACAATCTATGAGACTCTTACACCGGTTTAACATATTTTCCGTGCAACCGTGCAAATAGGAAAAGGAATAAAAAGAAAATACCTCCTTTAGCCAAATTATATGTAACCTTTTCTCACGGGAGTAACGTGAAAAGTAGTAATAAAAGTAGTAATAGTTGAAGGGCAAAAGGACAATCTTGGATAACAAATAACCTTGGCCATTAAGGCCTTAATTGATCGCTTTATTCTGTTCTGACTATAGAAGCCATCATCAGCCATTTTTTCAAGATGTAAACAAATTATGCCCTCAATTTGTTGTTGATTTTTTTCCATTATTTATTGGAACTGTAGTAGTGAATGTTTGTGTATTAAGCTGAGGACAACACAGTTATTACAACCGGGTGATTTTGGGCAAAACTGTCGTGATCCTGATATTTGTGACGTCATGAAATAGTCCAAATGGCAGTTCATTCATTCATTCATTCATTCATTCATAGTGAGAATGTTAAAATATGTGCTTAGCACAAACATAATAACGATAATAATAATAAGAAAAATAATAATAATAAAAAAAGGTTTGTGGTCCGATCGCTAATAGGCGCGTCCCCAGGAACCAAGATTTTACCGGAAGTGGTCAACATTTTGGTATCAGAACAAAGCGACTACTTTTCTCATTTACCCTGTGAAATCTTAGGGCTAAAGGATGTTTGGTTTGGATGTTATGAGTGAAACTATGCCCCATTTTGGTCGACCAATATTAATATTACAGAGTACTCTATGAGGATTACAAAATCACATTTTTCGTTCTCACTTCGAAACGGGTTGAAATATCGGCGTGAAAAAAAGCAAAAATCGGAAATCGAGGGTGTCGACTGGACACTAAAAGACCCATTACCAATTTTGAAATTATTTTAATTTCTAATGAAGCTGCTTGAGGCCTTGTTTGAATGTGAGCACACGGGCACGACGAGTTCTGGCAGCACTAGCATGTAAGGAATTCAAAAAGGTACCTTCTTGACTTTGTTATCAGGCGTTTTATGCGAGTTTGCTATTTTTATGCCACACGCTGAGATCATGGGCGGAGTGAGATTGTGCACATTGAACTCGCAGTAGTGCTGATTATAACCATTATCAAAGGATATCAAGTACCAGTTGATCGAGTCGATATTGTTTGCCCAAATTCCATTAGATACTTATCCTTGAAATTTAACAGGGACATAATGTAGACTAAGGGGCGTGGACCAAATAACCAATGGTATAAAAAATTCTGTTGGTCCCATCGAGGGCTAAGGAAAACCAGTGTAAATCATAATAAATATTACAAGACATTAACTGTTGTTCCCGCACCTATAAAATTGGCACATTTTCTAAAAATAAATATAAAAATGTCACCTCAATTTCCTTTTCGCCTATCAGAGACCAATGGATCTGTATAGAATTCAGCAAACCAGGAGCTAAAGATATTAACAATGGGCCAGGTATGTAGGGCCATTGTTATTTGTTATAGCCAGGTGTTTACCACCTCCACGACGCTTCGGGTTGAGGGACAAATACCCGTCCTCTTTCACAATATAACTAACCAAGTGTACATTATAATATAGGTCGTTGACACGAAATTTTTTCTGAAAACGCGGTTTAAAATTGAAGAGAAATGAAGTTAAGCAATAAGTTACGGATTTTGTTCTGCACAAAGTGTTAGGTCAAAGGCTGGACCAGCAACATTCTTCATGATGTTTGTTCATGTTCTTCCTTTTCGAATAATGATGAAAAACATGGGCAAACGTTAATTGAACAGCACTATAGAAGCTCAATTATTATTATTTGTGAATGAGGTTAAGAATTGTTGACCTGAAAAAGTACTCAGTCTAAATGCGAGAGCGGTTAACAGATGAATCTATTCAGCTGCGCGAAAATATAACACTGGTCCTGCACTCCCAGATGAAAGGGAATCTGAATTGTTTTTTCTTCAACAGCATACGGGCGGTTGATTGAATATCTTAATCCATTGTATGCTGAAGTCTATGGCATCCACTAGTCAACTGATATTAGGGGAAATGAAATGAAGTGACATTTTATTCTTTTTAAAGAAAAGGTCCAGAGTTTTATTTGTGGGAACAAACGATTATATGATTTTAATAATTTTAGTATGAATTTACACTGGGTTTTCCCCTAGCCCTGATGAAGACAACAAACAACAGCCAGAGAGGACATGTCCCCACAGCCTAATGGCATGAAAAAAAGAATAATGAAAACGGACCCTTACTGAAATCACTTTCACGAGTTGAAAACAATTTGATGTTTACATTCTGTAAAAACAGCAAAAAAGGAAGATGTTCAGAGGTGGCAGTGTGTGGCAATTTCTTGGAACAGAAAAAGCAAGGTGTTCACATCCCTGACAGAATTTCCAGTGTATCTAGCTGTTTTACCGACACAATTTAAAAGCATTCAGACCGGGTTCAGGCATTGTTTTTGAGGCATTGATATCTAGGAAGATATTGAATGGCAAGTGAAAAATGGATTAGCCGGGATTGCACATCATATACAATAGCAATGGTCTGTGGGATGACAAACAGGCTTTTCAAGGTTGGTAAATGCTAGCTTAACTGTCAGCATCCTTGTTACAGAAATTGCCACAAACTGCCACAACCCCCCGAACTCTTCCGGTTTTACTGTTTGTACAGAATGGAAAACATCCAAATTGTTTTCAAATTCGTGTACGTATTTCAGTAAGGGTCCTTTTCATTATGTGAATTTTTTCATGTCACTATGTCCCTTTAAGAATTTGAGGGATGAGAATAAAGATGATGTGCGAACGAGCTCATTTCCAAATAATGGAGCTAGTATTTTTATATTATGACCACCATCCGTATATTGAAAAGAATCGAACTGAATGCATTCCAATTCTCTGTTACTGTATACATTGATAGACATTGATAGATTAATTTTGATTAGGTCAAAGAAAATCCAGTAGTATTTAAAACAGTTACTTGCATATAGTTTTGATATTGAGAGTTGGACTATGTGTGAAGAGAGCGTTTAATCATTGAAACTAGTTAAAAATAAGTTAAAGGCCAGTATTTAGAGTTTTATGTAGTTATTTAAAACCTTCATTTAAAATATATGTTGGAAACTCTGCGAAAAGATAAATATGACACATCAGGTGGGGTAGTTGGCGATGTCGTTTATGTAAAGAAGAAAAAGGAGAGGAGCTATGATTTACCCTTGTTGGACACCAAGTATTATTGATATTGGTGGACGGGCCCTGCGAACCCCTGTAAATTAATTGTTTTTGTTGTCTGCACCACGCGTTTTTATACAGGGGCTTCAATGTACCTTGAAACGCAAAATTATTTAGTTGGTCAAAGGAGTGTATGTTAAAGGAGTCGAAAACATTGCTTCAAGAAAAATACCAATTATACATGGCAATGTAGGTGGAATGTTTTTTCGCAATCTAAATTGGTTGAGACTGCGAATTCATGTTTAGTAATGAAATTTAAAATTCGCTTGTAAAATAATTTCTCAAGAGCCTTTTACAGCGATGTCCAAAATAAAGATTGAGCGATGGTGAATGAAAACGGCTTTTCGCTAGCCTTGAACACTGTACCTACCTTTTGAATAACTTCCCGATAAAATGTTTCCTGCAAGCAAGATGTTAATACACTTATTTCAGTTAATTTTTTGCTAACGATGCTCTGACATTAGCCAGTTAATTGCCGTCACAACTGGGTGAATTATGAACCAATCAAGGTGGATTTTACATTTACGATACTGATTTCAATCCATCTAATTTTCTGAAATTTTGCTGACATTCAGTCTATGTAAACCTGTAAATGAATATTACAACAAATTAAACACCCCTTGAGATTAATTAGGATGAGATTTACTTGCATATCTTTCCTAAAAATAGTTAAAATGCCTAGAGAATTTTGATTTTTATTTCTGATCAGATTGATAATTTAATGCATATTTCAGTATTGAAAATAACGATTTTTTTTAATGAATACCAAATTTCTTTGTAGACGCTATATAAAATAAAGAGGGGGTTGCGGATATGTTTGTTCATAAAATTGGAATAATGCATTCTTAACTCTTTATTGTTGTAAATCTCAAAGGGCAAGTTTGCGGGGAAATATCCTGTTAGGGAAAAAAAATGAACACGCCGATCGCTTCTATTAAAAAGGACTGACTCGAGATTCAAGTGTATTTTGTTTGGGCATAATTAAAAAATAGGTCAACTTGATTTGAACATCGTCACCTATTAGATGCTCAATTCGAAGTTTGAAATGAATCGAACTCCTCGTTTTGTGAGTTCACAGATAGTGAGTTTAAGGACTTAACCGATGTCGCTTGTGGGGTACATACACACAGATCCTAACAGCTGGCGATTAAGGTGTATCCCCATATATGTTCTTAGTATGGGGTGGGTAACTGGGTTGGTTGATCTTTCTCTTCTATCTGTTGGTCACAATATATTTGTTTGGCAGTCTACTCTATATTTTATCCTAAGTATTTTGAAAAAATTGTGTATAAATGATGTAGATCATTGTGTTTAACATTACAATTTTATCTTTTTTGTATTTGTCGTATTGATAATGATATTATTGCTCCTTACTATGTGAAGCGCCTAGAGGCCTCTGCCATTAGGCGCTATATCAAGATTGCTATTATTATTA
The DNA here is from genome assembly GCA_023653785.1 of Ophioderma brevispina. Taxonomy (NCBI): domain Eukaryota; kingdom Metazoa; phylum Echinodermata; class Ophiuroidea; order Amphilepidida; family Ophiodermatidae; genus Ophioderma; species Ophioderma brevispina. The sequence goes on from JAMKCH010027200.1 coordinate 60,627, forward strand.
TTATAAGAGTGCCACTGTTATAACAAAATTCCGGATAAAGAACCATATTATACAAAGTGTGGGTTTTTTTTATGAAGAACATGTTTTGAGATTACCTATTTCACACAGTGATTAGTATGCTGGTCAACAATTATGTATATGCAAAACACGCTTGTTAGACAGAAGAAGAGTCTTAAAAGGGAAAGAGAAGACAAGCAGATCATCGATGCATCTGATTACACTTGCTTACTGTGAAAGAACTATTACGAAACGGCTGCTTATATTCTTAGAAGAGTTCCGGCTGTCACACTTACTGATTTGGACTTTCCGGATGACATTTGCCTCTTACTTAACCAGGTTCAGTATGCTCAGCAATTGCAATGGAGGGTAGAAACAGATTGCAATAAGATGGGGCTTTGCCTGAATGCCAAAGAGACAGAAGTAATGACATGTAATATACCTGAACATGAGGCACTGAGAACCGCTGCAGGGGATGTTCTGAAGGAGGTCGATGACTTTAAATACCTTGTGGAATTTGGATTGTGAGTAGAATCCACAGAAGCCTGGGATATCAAAATCAGGAAGGCACTTGCGTGGAAAGCCCTAAACAAGAGGAATCCCAGATGGAAATCCTATATGTCCCGAGAAGTAAATTTGAGCTTCTTCACAGCAACTGTAGAATCAGTATTACTGTATGGGTGCGAAGCATGGTCATTAACCCCAGTTCCTGAGAGGTCTCTCAATGACTGTTATACCAGAATGATTCTTCTTCTTTGCGTTCCACAATTCTTGGGTAAATGGCTTGTGGGGGTGTCAGGATTTAGCTAAGGCCAGTGCTTTCACATCAATGGAGACAATGGCTTCCATAACTCTGTGCTTTATGGTGAACTATAAGGTTGGAGACAAGGTAGCACAAGAATTCAGCTCGCATCCCACTGTTACCGTCACCCTGAGCTGTGTACCAATAGACTCGTTTCTCTGGGAACAAATGGACATCGGACAAGGGGTGGACAACGAAAACTTACGTAGACATCTGAAAAGAGACGCAGGAGTGGTAGACACAGAATGATCTTGCGACATGCATGCAGGATAGTATAGAGTGGATGATCCGTGCTAGATCCCCCGACTTATAAGTAGTAGTAGTAGTAGTTAGATTCTAATTGTTGAAATTAATCATCTAGAACAAGAACGTGCATTCGAGCCCCGCTGTGAACAACGTGTTTTTGTCCCTGGGCAGGAAACTTCAAGCAATAACAGCACATTTTTAAGAGCGCCCCCAATTTTTAAAAAAATGCGATTCTGCACAGTTGCATTGGTAACTGGCGAGTTAACTATACCTGTGAATCGTAAAGCTCGAACATGACTATGTATCGCAAAGAAGGACTTTTGTAATTAGTTAATTAATATCGGAGATCCCGATATAATTCAACGGCTGCTGGAAAAGGCTTCCAATATGAAATAGCCGGAAAATAGCGTCATGTCGGGTCTACTCTCCTCCAGAGTTTTTTAGTTTGGTTCAGGCAAGTCAGTTAGAGGTCATTTTCGTCAGGTGGTATATTTTCACAATGGCCGGCCGTAATTACATAGGACTCCGCTTCCATTAACAAAAATCGCTTCTTTTATGAAAAATACACACTTTTGAGTATTAGCATTCGCAGGTATAGTTTTCTAGACAATACCAACATAACTGTGCAAAAATCTAAACTTTTCAAATTGGGCGCCTCTTCGAGAATGTGCTGTTGTGCTTTAATCTCAATTGCAACGTCGATACAAGCGAAAATCTGGGATGTATATGGAGGAATATTAAAATCTAAGTGCATGTAATCATGCGCACTTGTAAGGCAATATACTTGAGCAGCAACTTAGATAAAGCGAAAGAATTATGACGAGTTCCGGAAGGCGGGCAGTAGTAACCTTAATGGTCACGCGTTTGAGCCGGTTACGGTGATTAAACGCCTAAATAAAAACTGATTATTAACATAAAATGAAATAAAAACTGAAATGAATTAAAAAAACCAAATCTTCATAGCTAATCAACAGAAAACAATAATTGTTAATATTAAAAATATTTTTAGGGCATTTGGAAATGTGCAGTAGTCAAGTTTTGCAACTTAAAAAGAACAAAAGGTACAATAGTTACAAATGTGTGCAAAAATTGCAATTCAATGTAATTTTTATGGGTCTTCAACGGCCGGTGCGGGGTCACATTTGCCTTTTCACATTACACTCTTACCAAAAGATCTGCGGAATCATTTAAACAGCAAAATACAGCAGTACATATATGTAATTATTATATTCACATATTGAAAATGACGGTTAATATTAACCCACAACACAATCAATAATCTACGTTGACAGAAACCAATTTAAATATATTAGGGAAATATAAATCCCATTTTCTGCGGGGAAGGAAGTCATTTAGCAATCCCGCAGCGTACAATTCTTCCAGCGAAATGGCCATACCTAGATATTTTGAGGAAACCGATTGCGGCCAATTGAATGCAACTAGCATTAAAGGGGAACATTCAGGGGAGTAACGAGGCAGTACGATCAGAGGGGGGAAAACTTCACGTCCCGCCAGAGGGCGCAAAAACAATTCGTAAAATCGTCTTGGTGATTTCCTCCAATTAAGTCTGAATTTGACCAAATGCCCGCGTAAGCGCAGCGAAAATTGCCGATTTACTTTATTTTGCCAAATTTGGACTGAATTGTTTTAAAATTCCCCCAAAAGAGGATAAAATGCACATTTTGGCCCATATCGTCCCGTTTTTCGAGCATAGGGGGCAACGTCCCCCCCCCCCGCCCCGTCGGTACGCCACTGGAACATTGGTGAAAAAAATATATATTTTGATTATTCCATGATTAAAATATGGTCATGAAAGATGAAAGAGCATTACTTTTGATTAAAACAAACAACAACAACAACAACAAAACGAATTGAAAATGTGACCTCTGAGCTATTAGAGCAGGAGCACGGATAGCATAGGCCTTATTTAAAGAATTCGTTAACCTCCCACTACAGAAAAGGTTTGACACCTCTGGTAGTTAGTGTGACCCTCTACTCCAATGCTAGGTCGGTAGTAGTACCTCAAAAATTTGTAGTATCACTTTTTCAATAGGGGCCAATTTATGGTAACACAGGGGTCAAAATTATAAAATGCCCCATCCTGTTGGAAAATGATGCAGATTGTCCATCTAATCATAAGGATTCCAAAATTGTATAGTTTGTACAACCTACGACCATTATGCCGTTTTAAGGGTTAACCATCAATATTAGCACAGTATTGAATAGGGCTCTGCAATATGCATTATTGCTTAATCAAAACCGCAAGTTTGTTTGATGGGGTGTATGTGCAAGTGCCAGGCTCTCATATTAAGTATAGAAAACACAATAGAAATAAATCGGAACAAGCACCTTTAAAATATAACCGGACAAATCACTATGAGTTACAATATGCTCATCCACCAAGGACACAGTTCAGTGGGTTGTACTTGTACATACATTGACATGAACTGACCTTGTGTCATCTGGGTATCATATATCATACCCCAAAACCAGGGGGTGTATTTTCTAAATACACTGGTGAATGGAAGGTACTGAACTGTGCCAAGGGAATTGAGATTTTACTAGCTCATAGTCAATGTGGCTAATCAAACTTTTTATTTTCCCCCGCATGGGTGGCATGTCCCTAAAATGGGCACTTGTGATACAACTTCTGTTAAACAGGTGTCTCTCATAAGCTATTGTGTTGAGTATACCAAGATGTCCGCCGGTTGCTTCATTCATCTAATATACAGTTACTGTTATGTCGCTCATCCATTGTATAGAGATAATTTTCCTGAATGTCACAAGACATAGCTAATATCCCTAGACAACAACAACGTTTGGCCCATGGCGATAAAATAAGTGATGTTATTAAAAGAAAATGCGAAAAAATGAGAAGTGTACTGGGAGCTTATAAATGCTGGTTTAAATACCGCGGGACTGTACAGCTGATACACTCAGAGGCGTGAAACAGTTAGCAGTGTTACGTCACGAAAAAAAAACAGTCACGGCCCGCGCCAACTGTTTTCAGCAAGTCGAGCATTTGTGTCAAAAGTAATAATATAAAACGCTTCTTTTGGACATTTCTGTGCAAATGTTTTTTTTTTCACATTTTGGTAGTCATTTACTAAAAAATACATAGAAACTTAAAGGTGTAACGAGAGATTTTGAGGCACCCAAATATTATGTCATAATAGTAATTTCATACCTATACTTATCAGATTGGAATTATCTTTGCAGCAAATTAAAGATAATGAAATAGGCTTTCCGATGATACCACATATCTTAGATATATGTTATTTAAAAATTCAAAATGGCGGACACAATCAGGGTCAATTTTTTTTTACTCACCCTGTAGATAAGACACTCAATAGATTTCATACCTTGTATTTGGCTACAGAAATGTCTTAAAGAGAGGGAAAAGGTTGATTTTGATTTACCTATATTTCAATATAAAAACATAGGCTGAATTTCGTATTTGCTCCTATACGAAATTCAAAATATCAGAATTTTTGTACCAAAGAAATATTTCTCAGCTTAATCCTTTCAGTTGGGGATATTTTTGATGGAAAGATTTACATTAGCGCAAAAATCGGTACTTTTGATTTTTTTAGGGACACCTGATATGTGAAATCTCTCGTTGCACACGTGCAAGTAAGAAGATTCGTGATTCCATTGCTAAATCCCTTTAAATTCTTTATTCTCATCTATTTCTTGGATCATGATCTTGTAATTACCAAAGACTTATGCAAAGAAGATCTTGTAATTTTTATTCTCTGCAAGAAATCGATCAAGCTCTAAGTTCCTGTCAAGTCCTTTATGCTCGTCATATTTAACTGCCAATACTAGAAATCTTGCTGTTTTACAGAATGATCTGTATTCATGACTGGCTTGATATCCACTTACTAATAACATCTTGTAAAGAATATAAAAAAGGTACGCAATCAACCATATTTAGATTCGTGAGTTTTGTTTCGCCAAGTATGTTGCCTGGGGTTGTGATTTCTCACTCTCCAAATATCGGTGAGATCATCCAATCCCATCACATTTACAAAATACAGAATGTTCCCTCTATTCCTGTCAAAGCCGATATTCGTATCATCCTCATTTACAATCTTCGCCCTCCAACTATACTTTTACACTTCCTCGTTGAACTTAAAGAAAAACAAAGCGAAAGTTGATAAAACTGGCATCTGATTTGAATCTGTGTCCAGGGTACTTAGCTAATTATCTGCACCCATTTAACATGGCCAGGGAGAGTGGTACAGTATGATGACCTAAATGATTATCAAGTAGTTAACATTTAATAATCTACTTCGTCATATAAGACAAAGAATATGTAAACGTGTTTTAATTTTGTCAGATTACTTCACAAAAGCACATAATTCAAATGCACATAATATAAATAAATTGTGCTTTCTTTTTTCGCCCTCGTGTTTAAATTTGATGACATAATCGAAAATAGCCAGCACGCGGGCGGCTTGATTGAATTTCTACATTGACAAGAAAAAAAACCATTTTAATATTGTAAATGGCAACAAGAAATTAAACCCAACAGCACAACCATATGAAAATACCGCGCTAACATTGACAAAAATACTTCAAAAACGATGATCGTTGGCGGTTTGACACGTACCTCTTATCTCCTTATGTCTTATGTCTTATGTAGATTTTTCTAGCTATCTTTAGCTAGTAAAATTTCAAAGACATGAATTTGTTTCTATAACGTAATCTCATCTCATCTGCATATAAGATGCTTAGTGTATTTACATTCTTGTGAAAAACAATGCAAGCTATATATAAACCCCTCGAGCTTATGCAGCGACTTACTGTTAATAAGAAAGAGATTGGCAGTTGTATTTTGGTCAATTTGGTGTTATTCTAATCATTACGAGACACTAGAGGTGTGCCGTTGGATAAAAAAATCGAATTGATATACTCTGTATTCATGTGAAAAACGTTATCGACACACCTTAACTTCGTAGGGAAATTTCGTGATCCACAACCTAAAAAAGTTGAGATTTTTATATTACCTGAACTGCCAGCAATAATAATGCATGTGTACCTAATCACACGTGAAAATTTGATCCTATCTTTTAGAAGTTCACAATTTTGAATTTGTGAACCATAGATAAAACAGAATGTGCTGGAATCACGGCTTCAGTTTCTGCAGTGAATAATGGATGTAAACCAAACTCACAAACAAGTTAAAAAGAGGGCGTTATAACGCCAAGGTTTCATGCAGACGACGGTGGCAAACCCACATTAAATGTGGCAACACCTTAAAACGTATCAACACAGGTACAGCAATCAAAAGTGGAACCGCGCAAGTCGATTTTGGCGATTTGATGTGGGCTGGCAATGGAAGGTCCCTTGGACCATATGCGACCTCATGTTGTGAACATTATTTACAGGTGTCCAGGGCACCGGTAAGGGTTTTGGAATGATAATATTTTACTCAACAACATAATTTCAAAGGACATCGCCGGATAAGCAGAGAGGCGGCCCCCGGAGGCGGTCCTCTATAATTATCATAATTATACAGGGTGAGTAAAAAAACTTGACCCTGATTGTGTCCGCCATTTTGAATTTTTAAATAACATATATCTAACATATGGAATATCATAGGAAAGCCTATTTCTTTAATTTGCTGCAAAGATAATATTATTCCAATTGGATAAGCATGGGTCGAGCTACATTCTTTTAAATCAAGTAGTCAGCTTTTACCCCTATCCACGGATTCCTATTTGAATGCACGGCGGCCAACTAAGCAAATGATTCTCCAAAATGATGATATAATAGGGTATCGCCATGTTTATGTCAAATAAAGTGTCATTTTAAAGGTGTAAAAGCCAGTGATAATGGTAAATTTTATTTGAAACACTTTTTTCAAGATGTGGCATATTTTGGTCTGCAAATAAAGACAATACTTTGAACCTCAAAAGGTTGTCACAGATGTCTGTTCCTTCATATGGTATGATTCATTCAACTTCTCCAGAAACTGATACATGTATCAAGTTAATTTATTTTTCAAATTATTTTTATGAGTGATGAGGACGAAGAAACATTAAAGGGACATAATGGTATATGAAAAAAATGACATAATGAAAAGGACCCTTACTGAAATCACTTCCACGAGTTTGAAAACAATTTGGATGTTTACATTCTGTAAAAACAGTAAAAACAGGAAGCGTTCCAGGGGGAGGTTGCAGTTGTGGCAATTTCTCGAACAGAAACGCAAGGTGTTCACATCCCTGACAGAATTTACAGTGTATCTAGCATGTTTTGCGACACAATTCAAAAGCTTTCAGGCCGCGATTCAGACATTGTACTTTAGGCTTGTAGTAAAATATTGATCTGGCAAGTGAAAGATGGATTAGCCGGGATTAGGTCTGTGAGCTGATGACAACATGCTTTTCAAGTTTGGTAAATGCTGGCAGTAATGTCAGCATCCTTGTTCCAGAAATTACCACAAACTGCCCCCTTCCCCCCGAACTCTTACTGTTTTTACAAAATGTAAACATCCAAATTGTTTTCAAACTCGTGGAAGTGATTTCATTAAGGGTCCTTTTCATTATGTCATTTTTTCATACCATTATCTCCCTTTAAGAAGGAATCGATGGTAAATTGTGACTGAATTTTGTGGGGTTAACTAGCGTCACATTTATTCTGCAGTCAATAAATAGCCCGATTTTCTTCTGGATACTGATTTGCTTCGCTGAACGCCGTTCATGTTAATGTGAATCCGTGGACAGAGCGCAAAACAGACTACTTGATTCAAACGACTGTAGCCCGGTCTATACCCAACCAATGTGAATGATCTTTGCAGCAAATTAAAGATAATGAACTAAGCTTTCAGATGATACCACATATGTTAGATATGTATTACTTAAAGATTCAAAATGGCGGACAAAATTAGGGTCAAGTTTTTTGACTCGCCTGTATTTCGCAACCAATTTTGAATTGTTTACAACTACCTTATCATTTACGTAATGTGTTTTTATCCCCAAAATACACTTGTATAGAGAAATAAAGAGGCAAGTCTGAGAAAACTCAGGGGCATGCTATCTGAAAAAAAGCAAAGCTTAGAGCATGCCTCCATTTCAATGATCAAATATAACTTAACTCTCGCCATACCAAGGCTTTTTGTAACACGGTTAATCGGGAGTTACCACACACTCGGGAATTCCTTATAAAGCACCCGGTGATTTTGACACTAGTGGAGCTATGGTCCTCTTCTTTTCATTGCTTCTTCTTCTTATCGTGTCCAAACACTGTGGTTCTCAAATATGATCCAGCCAGAGATGGGTACAACGTCTGGCTGCTTCACTGAATTCCGCAAGGTCCTTATTTGTGCATTGTTGCTCCAGCAGTGGGCAGACCAAGAGGTGTTCCATTGTCTGTGGTGCTGTTCCACAACCACAGCTAGTATCCTGATCTGCTTCCAGATAGCCCCACTTCTGCAAGGAAACCTTAGATCGGCCAGTTCTGGTTCTCAATCTGTTGAGGCATCGCCATTCAGCCCATGAGGAGTCAGCTCCAGGTGAGAGATGCTCACCAGGTTCATTGGTACCAAAATAACATACCTAGATGGCGTTACAATGACGTCGAGTCGGCAAAATTGGCATTTTTCTTCATAAAATAGCCGAAAATCAAATTTTGAGCTAAAAAGGTAGGAATAGCGGATTTTTAATGCGATTTTCAGCTCTAAATGATTAGATGCAATTGAGTAGTTTTAAAAGGAACTGCTTCACCGGACTAGTAAAAGATGTAGATGAGGAAGACATGTTGGTCTACCTTTACGGGATATGCGAAACAAGGGCAGTGGTTGAATTGGGATTCTGTCATGCAGGTCGACACCACCTGGAAAAAACTTTTGTATGTTTGGACGCTGCTGTCTTTCCCATCAACGCAATTCATGATCAACTTCCCTCCCCCTTACCCCTTTCAATCTGAAGCTGTGGGCAAGACCAATTTGGACTCTGCCAATTATGTCATCATCGGCATTGCACACTGTTCCACATCCTCAATGGTTATAGCTACTCATTACAAAGTGGAAGATACAACTGGCGCCATGACCAAACGATGAAAGCAATCTCCACAGGTCAGGTCGTAGAGGCAAACCAGAAAAAATCACACCTGAGAATCTGAACTCAATCTCTACAATAGCCATTCGCACAGCTGATGGTACAACCTATCGAAATCCAGTCTTACCAAAGACTAAGACTGTGCCAACCAACATTCTGAATGAGGACAATGACTGGATATTTCTGATGGATGAGGAAAATTAACAAATAGTTTGTTCTCACCAGAAATCACTGAGACAGCTAAGAGACCAGATATCACCATCTTTTCTACCAAAACAAATACGGTGATCATCATAGAGCTGACTGACAGTCCCTATAGAAGAAACCTATCCAATTCATAAGCTAGAAAGAAGTGCAAATACCAAGATCTAGTGGTTGACTGTGAAAACAGGGGATGGTCTACATACCACTTTCCAATAGAAGTAGGAAGCAGAGATTTCTACAATATACATCAGTCAACAATTGCCTGGTATCCTTGGGCATTCCTAAAGAAAAAAGAAGGCTATAACTGATAGAGCAGCCAAAGTTGCAATCATAGCGCTGTGTCATCTGGCTCAGCAGAAGCTCAAAGGCATTCGGACAGATGGAGCTACAAGCAACTCCAGCAATGTGCTCTGAGGGAAGTGGAATGGTTGAGCGCTCACGAAACCAGATTTAACCCGCAAAGTCTGGTCCAAAGTTCAGAAACCTCAGAACACACTAATCTAGACAGAGATACTGCATAAAGTGATTTTTTCCCTACTAAGTCACCTTCACAGACAGAGATATACCAGATGGCTTAACATAAAACGGATAAAAGTATGCTCCGAAGGTGACAGCAGTGGTGTTCTACCAATGAACTTTTCCCAGTTAGGTAATCAATATCAAATACGAAACATAATTACACTCAGGAATGGTAATCGGACGAATGAAGACTGGGAAAAATTGATTTCAGGTGATCAGCAATCTGTAATTACTTTACATGTAAGTGGCCTAAGAGGCATATTCATGAAGCAAAAGGTATAAGTCACGTTAAGTATAATCAATCAAGATGAGAACCATATTAATCAATTTGTACATGCAAAAACGTAGAGGCAAACCAGAAAAAAATCACACCTGAGAATCTGAACTCAAACTCTACAATAGCCATTCGCACAGCTGATGGTACAACCTATCGAAATCCAGTCTCACCAAAGACTAAGACTGAGCCAACCAACATTCTGAAGAAGGACAATGACTGGATATTCCTGATGGATGAGGAAAATTAACAAATAGTGTGCTCCCACCAGAAATCACTGAGACAGGTAAGATACCAGATATCACCATATTTATACCAAAACAATGCGGTGATCATCATAGATGCAGACTGTCCATGTAGAGGAACCTATCCAGGCATAAGCTAGAAAGAATTGCAAATACCAAGATCTATTGGTTGACTGTGTGAAAGCAGGGGATGGTCTACATACAACTTTCCAATAGAAGTAGGGAAGCAGAGGTTTTCGGCAAATACATCAGTCAACAAATGCATGGTATCCTTGGGATCCTAAGAAAAAAGAAGGTTATCACTGATACGATCAGCCAAGGTTGCAATTAATAGTGCTGTATCATGGGTCTCAGCGGAAGCTCAACAGCATTCGGACAGATGTAAGCAACTCCAGCAATGTGCTCTGTGGGAAGTGGAATACCAAGGTCTAGTGGTTGACTGTGGAACAGGGGATGGTTCTACATACCATTTCCAATAGAAGTAGGAGCAGAGGTTTCTACAATACATCAGTCAACAAATTGCTGGTATCATTGGGCATTCCTAAAGGAAAAAGAAGGCTATAACTGATAGAGGCAGCCAAATTTGCAATCTAGCGCTGTATCAATATGGCCTCAGCAAGCGCAAAGGGCATTCGGGAAAGATGGAAGCAAACTCCAGCAATGTGCTCTGTGGGAAGTGGATGTTGCGCGCTCACAAAAACAGGTTTAACCAGCCGAAGTCTGGTCCAAAGTTCAGAAACCTCTGCAGAACACACTAATCTAGACAGAGATACTGCATGAGGTGAATTTTCCCTACTACGTCACTTCACAGAGGGAGAAACACCAGGTTGCTTTAACGGAGAACCTATATAATAATACTTCCCAATATAAACGCTATAAAAACAATAATTGAACACGATATGGAGTGGTTTCATGTGAAAAAACCTAATAATACTACCATAAAACAATTACATCATTTTGTCCCCCTGACCAACGCTCTATTTGCAATTCGCGCTACTCCTATATGGGATATGTAGTGTGTTTCATGCGATAACGGACGGCACAGTAGCGACATACATCTTCCACGCATGATGCTTTCAGCATGTGTATTTCCGAGGGCATGTATGACCTAAATGTGCCGGTCGTATTGCATACCACGTTATAACCTAGCGCGATTTTTAAAATGCACAATGGTCAGGCATAGACGGTTTTTAAATTCATTGTTAGGGTTAATAAATCCGTTTTTTCGATGAACCCACTCGATAATTTGGTCAATAATTATTTTATAGGTAATATTTGTTTCATATTATCGTTGTACGGGTTCTCCTTTACCACTTAAAACGGATAAATATGTTCCCGAAGGTCACAGCAATTGTGTTTTTCTAATTCCTAACCAATGAACTTTTTCCAGTTAGGTAATCAATCATCAAAGTCAAACATAATTACCAAACACTCAGGAGGGTACTGGTAATTCGGACGAATGAAGACTGGGAAATTGATTCACGGGATCAGCAATCTGTACTTACTTTACATGTAAGTGGCCTAAGAGGCATATTCATGAAGCAAAAGGTAGAAGTCCCGTTAAGTATAATCAATCAAGATGAGAACCATATTAATCAATTTGTACATGCAAAAACTTATATAACATTGTCATTTAAAGGTGCATTTCGTGATTCCAGCCAATTCCGTTTTATTCATTGTTTACTAGATAATCCTTTAGATAAGTTTATTTACAAAGTGTGAGTTGATCCCGATCTCGCGGTTTTGTGTTGTGAGCAATTGCTTGTTTTCTACGGTCCTATAGGCCACTTTGCTGTAAGTTCTGTCCGTTTACGGACAGAAAATACAACCGAATTTGCACATAAGATTAAGTACACGTGGATTACTAAGGCTAGCCGATCAGATGATATAAAGATTTCAACTTTCTTGAGGTAAGTTGGGGGACGAGGCTGTGGATTACGAAATGCCCCTTTAAGTCATTGATTTAACTTAGTGATATGATACATATGATGTGACAATACATAGGTTACATTATGTAATAAAGATTATTTTGGTAGTGCAAAACAGGATTTTTCTCACTACTTGATTTTTACCCACGGAGAGCTTGTATCCTGAATACCAATACAAGCACTTTTACCAATGTGAATGATGACAATACCTTAGTGAAATCAAAACAAGGTACTATAACTTGCAAAATGATAATATATTTGATCAATGTTACGTTTTGTGAGGTATAGTAATTTCAGAATGTGAGCAAGAATGCATCAACCAAATGGAACAAATTTATTACAGATAAATGGGAAAGGCTGCATAAAAGTAACTTGGACTTAAACAAATTACAGCTACCAACAAAGGAACCTGTGTTCACCACTTTGCAGTAAATTACTCACCAATTTATTGATGGACTCTATGATTAGGCTTTGGTCATTTGACCAGCAACATAACCATATTAATTTGGTTCAATAGCGCACCACTGAAGGTGGACATTTTATTAAACTTCAAGTTTATCTCAAAAATCAGGGCTTCTCTTCATTGCTTTGTAACACCGCAAAAGGGTTGGTTAAATGAATGTGACGATAATATGAACGCACACACACGCGCAGTGCACGCTTACGTATACAAGTGTTTTTGCAAATAATAATTGATCAATATATTAAATTATGAACGTTTGAGTGACTAAAAAAAAAAAAAAAAAAAAAATGATAATATATTTGATCAATGTTACGTTTTGTGAGGTATAGTAATTTCAGAATGTGAGCAAGAATGCATCAACCAAATGGAACAATTTATTACAGATAACTAAAATACTAGAAGCGCACCTATTTAATATACGACAGAAAAGAAGTATGTATCTCAACAAAATGAAATTTGCGAAAAATATAGCGGTCAAATATTTGTAATGGGAAAGGCTGCATAAAAGTAACTTGGACTTAAACAAATTACAGCTACCAACAAAGGAACCTGTGTTCACCACTTTGCAGTAAATTACTCACCAATTTATTGATGGACTCTATGATTAGGCTTTGGTCATTTGACCAGCAACATAACCATATTAATTTGGTTCAATAGCGCACCACTGAAGGTGGACATTTTATTAAACTTCAAGTTTATCTCAAAAATCAGGGCTTCTCTTCATTGCTTTGTAACACCGCAAAAGGGTTGGTTAAATGAATGTGACGATAATATGAACGCACACACACGCGCAGTGCACGCTTACGTATACAAGTGTTTTTGCAAATAATAATTGATCAATATATTAAATTATGAACGTTTGAGTGACTAGTTCCTGTCAACTGGAAAAATAATTTAAAATAAATGGATTTTTTCATTTTCCTTTATTGAACGTAAATTAATGGCAATTTACGGGCAATTTATCATTGTCTTGATATAAAATTATTCTCAGAGAGAAGAGATGCAATGCTTTTAAATTTCTTGTCAAGGTTATCACTCAAAAGGGAAATTTAACACAAATTGTCCTCCCATTCATAATTTCTGTCTTTACTGATCTTTTTAATTGTAGTAAACATCTAAAAACACCGCATGGCAATACCGGATATTTAAGTAAGTCTACCAGAAAATGCACCATCCTTATGAAGATGTTTCTGCTCAGCAAAGTCATGATAGTTTTGGCTTTCGCTTGGCCATTCCTCCCTGGGAATATTGCCGCTTACATTCCTGATCGAGCTTGCGAGGTGCATAGGCAACCCGGTTCTGTTGTATTAGGAGGAATATTCTCCACGTATTATACCGATGAGACTCCTTGTGATGGTCTCCTTTGGGTTCCACTGATAGCAATGGTAGAGAGCATGACCTACGCAATCCAGCTGATTAACCAACGCGCAGATATCCTTCCAAACGTGGCACTAGGTTATGAAATCAGAAACAACTGTGCTGAAGAGGATGTTACCATGTGGACAATGCTGACAATGGTGAGCCCATCAGCGGAAGTCGACTATGAAAAAGCTTGCCCATACTATAAACCATTAACTGATAGGAAACTTATAGGTATTATCGGCACCGGAAGAAGTTCTACCAGTTTACTTTCTGCGAAGGTGGCTGCCGTGTATGACATCCCAATGATTTCATACTATGCTACTAGTGACGAGCTCAGCAACATCGAGCGATTTCCTTTCTTTTTGCGCACCGTTCCTCCCGATAAATTTCAGGTCGGCGCCATTATAGACCTGCTACTGCATTTTGATTGGAAATACATCGCCTTGTTTTATTCCATTGATTCTTATGGTGTGCATGGGGCGCGTCAGGTACAAACCATGGCTGAAGATTTAGGTATCTGTATTGCAGTAAATTTACCAGTTTCAAACGTACCTTCAAAAATAGAGCTTCGCGACATTGCCGATAAATTAATTGAAAACGATAAGGTGAACGTGATCGTAATATTTTCACTATGGCGGCCGGCCCACGGAGTTCTTCAAGCTATAAAAGAATTCAAAATCCAACGGCGATTTACCTTTGTTGGAAGCGATGGATGGGGCGGGGATTTAGTCGATGATGAAAACATGGCTGAGATGCTGCACGGAAGTATGTTTGTCAGGCAATATGGACAACCTAGTCAAGATTTCCATGATTACTACAAACGGTTACCAACGAATCAAGATCTTGCGAGCCACTGGTATAAAGAGTTGCTTCGGGTAATTAAAAAAGAAAACAACTGCACAGAATGGAATTCGTGTCCAATACCTGAACCTCACATGGAAGCACAGGTTATCAACAGCGTCTTTGCGTTTTCTTTTGCTCTTGACAGCAGCATCAAAATCAATTGTCAAGACAACACATTATGTGACGAAGCGTTAGAAGGGACTACTCTTTTGAAACACCTTTTTAATGTTTCTTTTCAAGGACCGACCGGGAAGTTTGAGTTTGATGAAAATGGAGACACGTCCGGTAAATATTTAATGAAAAGTTGGCAAACTGTTCATGGCAGGTATCAAATGGTTGATGTTGGAATGTGGGATCCTAACAACCCAATTTCTCGTTTGGATCTCAATGAGAGCAAAATTCACTGGAATTCTTTGACGGGAGCAGTTCCATTTTCATTATGTTTAGACAAATGCGGTCCAGGTGAAATTGCTGTACCTTTGAAGAAGAAATGTTGTTGGGGATGTCAACGCTGTCCTGATCATGCAATTGTTATCAACGGCAGTCGCTGTGAAGAGTGTTCGATTCTGGAATGGCCAGACAACAACTTCACTCAATGCGTGCTTATTCGGCCAAAGTATATTGACCTCTATAACCCGGTCATTCTGGTAATTTTGGCTACTTCATTTTTCGGATTCTGTTTGTGTGGGTTAGCTACGATTGGAATTTGGGTTTACCGTAACCACCCTCTAATCAAAGCTACAAGTAGGGAACTGAGCTGCGTGAATTTGATTGGCCTATCAATGGCTTGCGTTGCTTCTCTATTGACCATTCTCAGACCATCGTTAACTTCATGTATCCTTTCTGAAATCTGCATTTCGTTGTGCTTCAGCTTCATGTTCGCGCCAATTTTATTTAAGTTAATCGTATTTGGCGAATTTTTCAGGCAGGAAGTAAATCTGTTCAGCGCCCTCGTTTGGTAAGCCCAAAGCATCAGCTGGTTTTGACGGGAGCGACCATTTCGGTTCAGGTAATACACTTAGCTTGAAATAAGTAATGCCAAATTAACTTTGGGCAATAGGGAACACACCTTTTGGAGTGTTTTGCAGAATTTATTGAGCTCAATTGAGGACTGACCTGATTCCCAGAGGTCATAGTCAAAATTCCAGGATGACGTCACTCCAACGCAAGTACGCTGCACGCATGCGTCGCAAATTCAAAATGGCGATTTTTCATCAGACAGACAGCAAAGTTTCGACCAAAAATTCCACCATTTGCCATCAATTTCGGCATGGAACCCTAACTTTTTAGTTTCGTTTATATTCCTCTACATTTCTGAATCAATACTACCAATCGTACTTATTTTCCTCCGGTTTCGAAATATCAGCTTTCGATCCCGTAGTTACACCCCGGGGGGGGGGGGTACTCGACCCAAAATTTGGTACGGGTGTGCGTCCGCCAGGTAAAAAAAAATCGACCCATGTTTATAGTGACCAAATTGTACAAAAATATGACCCATTTATATAGTTGGTTCCGAAATTTTGACCCATTTATATAGTTGGTCTTGAAATTTCGCACCATTTTCATAGTAATCTTAACAAAATTGGCCCATTTTCATAGTAACTTTTTCCAAAAATCAGAAAATCAACCATTTTCATTGTGATTTTAGCGAAAATCAGAAAAATTGACCATTTTCATAGTAAAATGTAACCAAAAATTGAAAATGGACCCATTTATATAGTAGCAATGACCTCAAAAAGTGACCCATCTTTATAGTAGCCTGGTGAGAAAAACGACCCATTGTTATAGTAAGGCGTGAAAATGCGACCCATATCGGCGGCACATATGTACCTACCCTTTTCCACTAAGTACCCCCCCCCGGAGTTACACATGCGTATTTGTGTTGGAGTGATGTCGTCTGGACATTTTAATATGGAATTCTGGGCATCAGGTGAATACTCAATAATGTACGGATTCATGTTTTATTGTGATACAGTTTATTCAATGTGTCTTGCTTTACATCCTGTCAAATGAGGATCTTCTTCGGTTTTTGTTTCTAAATGAAATTAATCCTTCTGTTGTAGTACTGACATCTTCGTTGTGTTTACATAAAGAACGACCCAATTTGAGCTAATCCAGCGGTTAAGCAAATGTTAACAGGTATTAACCTGACCAAACCGCTTGGTGGATTTCTATTAAATACAATATTACAGAATTTTATTTAAAATTCTGTAATATTGTATTTAAGGCGACGAAAAAAAACCCTGTTTTACGGGCGAGCGGACCTTTCGAGTAGGGTCGGTCGGTCGGGCGAATTTTTTTTTTAATTTTTTTTCTTTTCTGGAGCTCAAAATTGGCCTAAAGTAGCCCCAAAATCTGAAAAATCAAGAGAAAAAATGAAAAATTTGTACAAATTGTCTATAAAAAAATTTGCCAAAATTGAAAAATTTGGGCTAAAAACAGGCTAATTTTACATGATTTTTGGAAAAACTAAAAAAGAAAGCAAAACTGAAAAATCAGGGTCGGTCGGGTCCGTAAAACAGGGTTTTTATTTTCGTCACCTAATAGACATACCACCAAACCGCTTGGTACAGAATTTTAAATAAAATGCTAAAATTTATTTTGTTCCGATTTTAGTGTGTCGTGTTCTTTACTTGTTACGAGAGTAGTGGGTGCAAACACTTACCACCAAGTTTTGTGGGAAACAAACTTCTGGTCTTGATGGTAGCTGTGGTAATGCATTTCGCAACGCCATATTCACATGCTTTTGCTAATATTGATGGTTAACCATTATAATGGCAGTTTTTCTCTACGGAATTAAATCCACTTGAAAGCTGAAATTTCCAAGTTTAATGTTTAGAACTTGGCAATGCTTTCTTCATCGATTAAAAACGTATAATTATTTTTAATACACACAGAAACGTTTAAGAAATATATCAGCACCAGTTCTAAAACACTCGAAACCTTTCAAAACAAGGTTTTCTGAAAAATTGTCAATGTTTACTTTTTGATTTCCTAACATTTCTAAAAATATTTTTACTTCCCACATCTATGAAAGCAATTGAATTCCAATTCCAATTCTGTTTTATTACAGGTAATCATTGCTGGTTTTTCATCTTTGCTTGCTTCTTCAACTCCTACCTTATTAATTCCACCCGAGAGAAAGCCATCCCTGGCAATATACTGCAAATTTGGTTATGGTTTCATTACATCATGTGCTTACAACTTGCTTTTGATTGTTGCGTGTTGTTACTTTGCTTTACGAGCGCGAAAAGTTCCAAGCAACTACAACGAGTCTAAATTTATCGCCATCAGCGTCTATTCAACGTTGATAGTATGTCTCGCTGCTATACCTGTCCATTCAACAGCCGTTGACGTCACTCAGATGGTTGCCACGTTGTGTGTTACTCTTCTGTTGAATTCCTATTTGACTCTGGTATGCATTTATCTGCCCAAGTTGTATGCCATTCACTTCGCCGGTGAAAATCTTTCTATTGAAACTTGGCGGACTGGAGCTGACGATCGTCAGTCCATCCATATTAATCACGTGCATCCATTGCAAAATTGAATGCCATCAATATCGAATTGTAAGTCTGTTGTGAAAATAAATATAGCCTCCAATTTCCAGTCGCACTGGTTCCACTTGACAATATTAACTTTGATTATCCTCTTAAACGCAAGGTTATACGTTATTAAAAAGGGTTAATTTAATTATTAAATTACACACCCAAATAAGGGTCCTTGGGTTAGAGCGCTTTAAAAAAATAGTTGTCTTGAACCCATTACGTCCCTTTAAAAAGAGAGAGTGGCTTTAATGAAAAACAACTTACATTACTTGGGTTTGAAAGAATTCGTTGTAAAATAATGTGTTACATATTGACTCTTAGGTTATACTCGCTGAATGTAAAGAGTGGAAAGCTCACCATCAAAAGGAATGACAATCGTACGATTCACTCCAAAAGTGTGAAAAATCACTCCCAAAGTGTGAAATTTCATTCGGTATGGATTGCATATAAAGTGATTGATCTTATTTAAAGATCACTGTAGTCTCCTTAAGCCCATGTTATATTTCCAGTCGAGGCGTGCGATATCTGCTCGTGAGCATGCGTAATACTTGATCTTGGGTCAAAATCCTGTATTGCGAACGTTACTCGCTCGCTGCGACTAGAAGTATATCATGGGCTTTAGAGAGTAAACTTCCAGTCTTTTGGAGTGATTTGTATTCGCTTGGAGTAAGTTTTACGAATTTCGCGCTTTGGAGAGTGAATTTCGTACATTGTTTTACATTTAGAGAGTGAATTTGTACATTGTTTTACATTTAGAGAGTACACGAGGAAAATGGTTTCGCAGGTCTCGGGGCTATTAAACGTTACCTCGCATTTGTGATATATATATATATTTTATTAAGCACTACATGAAAAAATATTCATTATATTGAGCCAATGGATTATGTATTAAATTAACTATTGAAGTATAATTAGATGTAAAGAAATTAAAGTGTATTTTTAGCATATTGTAATTTCATGTTTTCTGCAGATTCTAAACTACACGACAAAACTAGATTTTAACGGGCGAATTTCAAATTTTATCTGAATTTATCAATGTTTAACCAATTCCAAATTTGATTTTAGGTTCCTCACACTAATTACCAGATTTTTCATTAAGTTTAATATATGTTCAAATTGACGTTATACAATGACCATCGGTAACATTATTTCATTTTACTCTAACAGCAATTGGGTATAGAATCATTCTCTTTTTAAAATTACAAGCAAATTACTTTACAAATTTAATACAACAAATGCGTCTCCATTGTTGGACAATCCTGTAACAATGTGTAATTTCAACTACAGTTACGTTTTTCTTCTTCATTGAATGATCTGCTGTAAAACATCTTTGAGTGAATGATTTTCTGTAAACACTCAGCCATTACTAATTCGGAAATGGCAAAAATCACACGTGGTTTGAGAAAATCTGTTTTCTTCATACTATGTTTCCTGCTATCCGGGTGCGACACAGTTAAGATTCCGAACCGTGCCTGTGAAATTCACTACCAGCCTGGTTCTGTTGTGCTAGGGTCACTGTTTCCAATCTACTACACTGATAAATCGCTTGTGATGGAAATCATTGGATTCCTCTGGTGTCCATGGTAGAAGCGATGACGTACGCTGTGCGACTTGTCAATAACAGAAAAGACATTCTCTCTAATGTTACACTTGGATATGAGATCAGAAATACTTGTGGAGTAGAAGATGTGACTATGTGGACGATGTTGACGACGATAAGTCCTGGAGCTGATGTAGATTTCCTTCAGGTTTGTCCGGATTACGAGCGGGAAAAGAGCGGGAAATTGATAGGAATAGTAGGCACAGGCCGAAGCTCTACAAGTTTAGTTGCTGCAAAGGTCACTGCTATATATGATATACCAATGGTTTCATACTACGCCACTAGTGACGAGCTCAGCAACACCGAACGATTTCCTTTCTTTCTGCGTACCGTCCCACCTGATAAGTTTCAAGTCGGTGTCATCATGGACCTTCTTCAGCATTTTAACTGGAAATATATCGCTCTGTTTTATTCCATTGATTCATATGGCGTTCATGGCGCACGTCAAATTCAGACATTGGCAGAAGAATTAGGTATTTGCACTGCAGTCAATCTACCTGTTTCCTATATTCCTTCACAAATTGAACTTCGCGATATCGCTGATAAACTTATTGAAAATGACAAAGTTTCAGTCATTGTTATATTTGCAC
Organism: Ophioderma brevispina; assembly: GCA_023653785.1. Taxonomy (NCBI): domain Eukaryota; kingdom Metazoa; phylum Echinodermata; class Ophiuroidea; order Amphilepidida; family Ophiodermatidae; genus Ophioderma; species Ophioderma brevispina. Next base: position 81,311 of record JAMKCH010027200.1, read on the forward strand.
TATGGCGAGCGGCCCGAGGAGTTCTTCGTGCTGTATTGGAATCTGATATCCAAAGAAAGTTCACCTTTATTGGTGGTGATTCATGGGGCGGCGATCTTGTCGATGATGATGCAACGGCTGAATTACTTAGAGGAAGTATATTCGTTCGACTATATAATGAACGAAGCCAGGATTTCCATGACTATTACAAAGAGTTACCTAACCATCAGGAGCTCGCGAGTCAATGGTATAGAGACATTCTCCAGAACACCAAACAAGAACACAACTGTTCCGATTGGAAATCATGTCCGATACCAGTACCCCATATGGAAACCAGCATTATTAATGCGATTAATGCATTTGCTTTGGCTCTTGAAAACAGCATTAAGAACAACTGCATAAACCGTACGTTATGCGATAAAGCGTTAGTAGGGGCAACTCTGTTAAAGGAACTGTTGAATATTTCTTTCGAAGCGCCTGGTGGAAGGTTTGAGTTCGATGAATACGGAGACACGTCCGGGAAATATTTGGTGAAAAATTGGCAACGTATTGACAACGTCTACGAAATGAAAGAGGTTGGAATTTGGGATCCTCATGACGCTAATTCCCGTTTGCACATGGACGAGGGCATAATGCAATGGAATTCTCTAACAGGAAAAGTTCTAAGTCAATATGTGTTGAAAAATGCAATTCCGGTGAGATTGCCGTACCTTTGAAAAAGAAATGCTGCTGGGGTTGCCAACGATGTCCCAACCACGCAATAGTCATTGATGGCAATCGTTGTGAGGAATGCCCTGAATTGGCTTGGCCTGGTGATAACTTCACTCGGTGTATTCCTCTCTCTCCAGAGTATATTAATTTATATAACCCTGTTATTCTGGTAATCATAACAGCCTCTGTAATCGGTATCATCTTATGTGGGTTTGTTGCTGTAGGAATTTATATCTACCGGCAACATCCTCTAATCAAAGCGTCAAGCAGGGAACTAAGCTGACTGAATTTGATTGGCTTAACAATGGCGGGAATTGCTTCCGTATTAACCATACTTAGACCATCACCAGTATCGTGTATTCTGTCTGAATTCGTCATTTCCTTGTGTTTTAGTTTCATTTTTCGCGCCGATTCTATTCAAGGTGAATCGCATCTGGCGAATTTTCCAGGCTGGGAAGAAGTCTACGCAACGGCCTCGATTCGTGACTCCAAAGCCACAGCTCGTTTTAACTTCAGGAACCATTTTCTTGCAGGTAAAGTAGCAGCACAGAAAAAAAATCGCAAACGAGGAAACAAAAATGAAAAATAAAAAAATACAACCAATTATTATTATCATTAATAGTTTTGAAATGGGAATGTTTATTTAATTCATTCTTGTGTAGAGACTTATTCATTGAAATCGTCAGCTTAATGCCATGAGGGCATTTTTATATAAATAACCGCATAACTACACAAAAGCGTAAACTGTTGCATGCTGACCGTTAACGAAAAGGAAAACACTCAATTTGATTAAAGGGCTTGTGCATTTTAATTTTTTTGTATCAATTAAAACCTCAACCGAATGGTTTCTTCACAGATATTTTGGTAAAGGATGTGTGGGGGATGTGCTAACATGTTAGATGAAAAGAAGTAGCTGAGGAAACTTTTCCAAGTATGACACTCGCCTTTTAACCGCAACCGCAATAATAACTACAAATTCATTATAGTGATTAACCTATCAACCTGCCCGCCCCAGAAACTAGTAAACCCCAAATAAATTGTTTGCCATTCTACAAGATACTTGATAATTACTTAAGAAAAAAGGTCTTAAATTATAGCAACATCTCTATGATTTAAAATACATCAAATTTCTTCTTACCTGAGAGATCGTGACTTCAGTGTTCTAAAAGTCTTTCGATTTACATTTTATAAATGATACTCAAATGTAATTGTGGTCTTTTCATTATAGGTTCCAAATTCTTGTTGTTCTTTGCAGGTTACCGCAGCAACTCTCTCAGCGTTCGTCGCGCCGTCAACTCCGACCTTGCTCATTCCACCAACTAGGAAACCATTTCTAGCAATTTACTGCAAATTTGGCTATGGATTCGTCCTATCTTGTATCTACAACATTCTTTTGATTGTTGCGTGTTGTTACTTTGCTTTACGAGCGCGAAAAGTTCCAAGCAACTACAACGAGTCTAAATTTATCGCCATCAGCGTCTATTCAACGTTGATAGTATGTCTCGCTGCTGTACCTGTCCATTCAACAGCCGTTGACGTCACTCAGATGGTTGCCACGTTGTGTGTTACTCTTCTGTTGAATTCTTACTTGACATTGCTCTGTATTTATCTGCCTAAGCTGTATGCCATTCACTTCGCAGGGAACGACTTATCGATTGAAAGTTGGAAAACAAGGGGTACGGACAATGCCGTAAGCAGCGCTCAAGTGCAACCCGTTGAAAACTAACATTTCCGTGGTATAAATATTTAAAGGTGATCCTCATTGCTCGGACGGCATATATTAAGCTATATACCAATGGAAAGCTTATTTTATCGCGATTTTATATGTAACGGTGTCATATTTATGCTACTCACGATTTGGTTACAAGAGCCAAAATGAAAATCGTCTTTCAAGCAACATCACTTCAGCGAAAGTCAATATTATTGACTTGGACGCTGTGAGGTGGTGACGTCACCGATTGTGTAATCGTCTATGAGCTTCTATGCAAGTATTACACAATTTGGCACTCGCCAGTGGTGGAAACAAAATCCCATTCACTTGTATCGCTCGCTTCTGCGCTTTCGAAGACTTACCATTGTTTTCTCTAAAATTTGCTCAAATAAAATCAGAATTATGAGCAATACAGATACAGATAACTATCTGGTAGATTTGATGGCTCTATCCACTGGCGGATCTACATAGGGGCGTGCTCGGCGCACGCCCCCTCGTTGGAGGAAGAAAAAAAATTGACTGCCTGTCATAAAAATAAAAGTTAAGATTAAATAGGTGTACAAATTGTTTGTTCTATAGTTGGGAAAAACCCGGATGGTTGTGTAGCACTTTTCCCCGAATGGCGGTCTCACTTCCCGAAAAATTTACATCTACAGTGTTTTGCATCCGTTGGATTTTTTTAATTATAATTAACTAATGAATGCTGAAGTGTACAAATTTTTTGTTAGAATTGGAAAAAAACGGACGGTTTTGTAGCACCTTTCCCCGAATACATTGGTAATAACAGCTAATAAAACATGCGATTTTACACACTCAAAAGATGGAATTAGGAATGTATGAACAACAAACTTTGTATTGTCCAAATTAGACAGCATTGGATTAGAGCTAATCATTCATCATTTTGTGACGGCACAAGAGTTATCTTAACTCAAAATTTAATGACAGAATGAATATACTGATATTGTTATTGAGTTTTGTGTTGAAAACATATGTTTTACTTTCATAAAGTTGAGAATGTAACATTATTTTCAGTAACAAGCAAGTTGCAGCCCGACGCATTTATCATTTTATGTAATGTGGAGTTTGTCTATGACTTAGTGATAGTTTTATATCGTCTTGAAACGTATTTTATAACCAATAAATTAATGTTTTATCATTATCAGTTAAATAATAACTATGTAAATGCAGTTATGTGATCCGGTAGAAGTTGTTCTGCAAGAAATGTGGGCAAGTAAATGTTGATTGCAATCAATATTGTATTTGCCATTCCGTTCTTCATTGCCAGTCTTGTGATTACCAGCTCCTCAATTTGTAAAATGGGTCCTGCGGGTTACTTGATTGTTGGGTCACATCTTAAAAACTATTGACTCCATCACTATGATTAGCCTTTTTTCAGGGACGTTAGCTAACAGTGCTATCTTACATAAAGAACAAGTATAAATCATGTGTTTTTGTTCAAAACTTATTGCGACTGACACCAAGTGTTGCGTTTTTTGGGGGGACACACTGTATAAGCTCTTTATGAACACTTTACATATGATTAATTCAAACCAAAAACAACCCACAAACAATAGCCCTATTTTACTTTTTAACCCCGTTGATAATATATGAAGCATTATAAAGTTATTAAACCACTTAAAATTTTCAAGTTGGTTCTACCAAATTGCATGAGAAAATGTGTTTTAAAAATTGAACATCGCAAGCGTTCCACGCTTAGCGTGGGAAGGCGGAAGCCTCTTTCGCACCCACCCCCGGGGCGTTTTACTAACGAGCTCACCTTTAATTAATGATGATTAATTAGAAAGAAACACCTAACCCATCAACTACATTTGACTTTTAAAAACATTTGATCAGACCTATAGGCCTTACACATTAAAGAATGAACCACTTATAATTGTTTCTGTCAAATTTGCATTAATGAGTTTTAGAAAGTGAATATTGCAAAGAGTTCCGCGCGAAGCGTGGAAGGGGTCCCCTGCAGCGCTTACCCTCCCCTCCCCCGCCACAGCGCAGGAGGGGACACCCCCTCCCGTGCCCACCACCCGGCACTGCGGTGCCATTGTAGCTGTGTTAATTTGCAGTCAATTCCACGCCCCCTCCTTCCAAAAATCCTGGATCCGCCACTACTATCCCACAGAGAAGGCGGTTCAATCGGCATTTTATACATACTGAATTCCTTGCTTCACAGTATTGCTGCAATTTATTATGGTTAACAAATTGTCGCTAGTTAAAGTAATTACCGCCATGTTACGCTCGATGAGCCAAGACTTTTACCGGAAACCCAATAGCAAAGCCACAGTGATTTATTAAACAAGGGTCAAACGAAATCACTTAACCCAGTCCATATTGGAGTATACATAGAGTGGTCGCTAATGACCCTGATGGCCTTTGACCCCATTTTGTCAAATATATAATACACACTTCTGCAAACTAAAATGCTATACAATCTAAAGGACCAATGGTCCATGACTTTGACGCTGGTATGCGCAGAAGACCTATGATGACCCAAGTGCCCTTTTTACCTCTGTGGCCCTATGTGACCTGTGACCTCCATATGGTCAAAATCCTATATTACTAAAAAAATCAACTTGTGTGTTTGTTCCCGGCTATATGCGTTTCGCCGTCCTTTAACATACGGACTATGAATTGGTGTGGTGGAGAGCTCCAACGTACGAGGTTTGTGGTCACGATTTGGAGGGGTCCTTTTGGGGGTCAAATGTCAATTCAGGGTCATGGAAATGATGGTGTTTTTTTTTTTAATACAACTTTATTGTGATCATGTAACACAATGTTAGGCAAAAAATATAATAGTCTTCCAAAGTGAATTACAGCACAAGATTATTAAATTCTACAAAGTCTGTTCAAATGGTTTCTGACTAGTGCTGTACTGTAACGTTTAAACGTTTCCACGAACGTAAGGGTCACTACCCGTTTTAGAAAATCACTACAACGTTTACCTTCATAAACCCTACTAACTACTTTTTTTCAGTAATTATTTTAATTGCTGAATTAAATTTTCACCAACATTAACCCGGCCCTTCCAGTGAAAGTAAAGTTCACAGTTTGAATGAATTCACCTAGAAATGGTTTCCGACTGGTTTCGGACTGGGAAATCCCCCCGTTACTTACCAATTACGCGGTCTTCAATACAGAGGATCTATATTAAACCCCCGGATCTACAAAAAAGGTAAAAATGCAGCTCGAGCCCCCACGGTAATCGTTCGTTTGGGATCTTTTATGATCACTGCTCACCCCACTCGGAAAACTACGCAAACGAGGGCTGGCGAGGCCTATGGTGAGCAATGAATCTAATGGCGAAGTTTTAGTTTAAATTTACTCACTATTTCGTATCCCTACAGCTGCAGTGAGTCTTATCTATTTTATTGCACAGTCACCAGTCCAAATTATGTCTCTATCTGCTCTTCTGGTTAAAGTCTCCCATGTACAACCGTTTTGCACTAGAAATTCCCTTCGACTGACCCTCTCACATAGTCCATCTAGAAGGACTCCTCGCCTCGTCCCTCCCTGTGTCCATCCCCCTGTGACCTAGCCACCATCCGCGCTCGGTGCGAGTAAGTGGAAACGAGGGTCCTTCTAGATTGTACTACATGGAACCAGCGTAGTTAGCCGTGGCGTCAGCGTTTGTTGATCCGCACTGGAAGCCATTTTAGGGCTTTGAGATGCAATTATTCGGTGGATTTTGACATGGAAGAGGTAAAAAATCTGCGATTAGAGTGAAGATTTCGAACTCAGGATAAGTTGTCAGTATTCCTCTAAAACGTTTCGAGGGCCCAAATGCGTCAAATATAGGGCGATGGGGGCGATAAGCTCCGGTTAAAAAAAATCCCGCAGCCTATTCATTTTTACGGTAGAAATACTAAAGCATGTTGAATACACTTTTTCCCAGGACCTCGCTCCCTCGCGCCCTCGAGTCTGGTTCTCCTGAACGGACTAAGATCTTTAGGATGATTCAACTACTTTATTTTGGATTAAAACATAACATAGTAAGTAAAACAACATTTTATGGTTCAAGATGATTTTTATGGATCGAATGCAAAGCCGGGTAACCGATTACGAACGATTTAATGGTGCAGAAGAATTGCATTTCGTGAAGCGCCAAATTAGGCAGTCGTTAACTTGTTGTGACCGTTTAAATAAACGAACGAAAATACAGACGTTAGGTAACGGCTAGGAATTAACGGAACTCCCGCTCTAATTTCTGAACATGCGTTTTTTCTCCCGACTTTCCGATGGACCAGCAACAGCAATATTTCTTATTTTACCATTTACACGGCTATAGGGTTATGCTGGTCTTAAAGTGTTAACAAATTAACTCCCTTGGTGCAAAAGGGATAGGCCTACAAGATAATGAACCTGTTGTGATTGCTGGTTTTCCTTTTTGAATATTGCTCCTCATTGCGATTAATGCAAGTGTTAAGTTTATAATTATTTTAGTGCCTGGCCGTGGACTTTGTTCCCACTGACACTTCCTTAACTGGGGCTGTCAGACGGCGGACCCTTTTCACAATTTTTTCGGAAGCTTATTTTTAAAGAGCTCTATCTCATGATTCAATTCTCTTGTTGTAGATTGGCTCCGTTTTCAAGTGATGAGCCTTTAAAGAGTTACTTTTACTTAGACATTTCCATTTCAATATTTTTTTTTTAAATCACCATATGGAACTTAGTAACTACTGGGGGACCCTTTCCTAAATGGGGGTCTGTCGAACGGCGGAGCCCTGTCACTTTTTTTGGGAAACACTTTATTTTAAAGCATCTCTATCCATCGATGCCGTTACAAACTACTATGTTAGGAGGTGGCTCCGTTTCAAGGTACGAACCTTTTCAGTTTGACTTTACTTCAACCTTTCATGTCATTTTAAAAAAAAGAATCCAAATTGACTAAGTTTCCTGTGACAGTTTCCTTAATGTGGAAGCTTTCAATTGATCTTTAAGACAGTTCCATTGGCTGTATCCATCTGATGACCTAGGTATTACACTTAAATCTCACTAAATTTAAAAAAAAAAAATCCTCCCTGCTTGCTAATCAATCTAATCTCCATGATTCAAAGATCAAATCTCCCTGAATCCAAAATCGCCATGTTAGCCGCTCTGCAAAGGTCATTCATGGGTCGTTATTGGATACTTGGCCGTGCTTTTGACGTATGATAATGAGTTTTTAATATGGTGTAGAATTTCAACACCGTACACGTTTTGTGGTACCTTTTCGAGGGGATCATTTTTTTTGGGGTCAAAGGTCGTCCAGGTATCGTTCTCGGATAACTTGGCTTGCTTTGTATATGGTATAGAGTTTTGGTGATGGTGGGTAGTTTTGCCGTACGATTTGTGGTCACGGTTTTCATGGGTCATTTTTATGGGCAATTTTCATTCCTGGGTCGTTTTTCGGTAGCTTGGCCGTGCTTTACGTATGGATATGAGTTTTGTTGTTGGTGGTAGAGTTTTCGTCGCCCGTACGAGTTTTGTCGTCACATTTTCGAGGGGCATTTTTTGGATTCAAAGGGTCATCCAGGGGTTGTTATCGGGTAACTTGGCCGTGCTTTGACGTATGATGATTTTGGTATGTGTAGAGAGTTTCGTCTCCGTTACCACTGTTGGTCACGTTTTTTGATGGTTTATTTTGGGTCAAAGTCATGTAGTGCCATTTATTTGGAAATTGGCCGTGCTTTCATACCCCTGCTTTGACGTATGGATATGAAGCATCCGGGGCGCTAATTAGGTCGTTATAATGCTCTATACTCATCTATCGGGTATGCTCAGCTAGTTGGGAATTAGGGGTATTCAAGGTCAAAGGGGTAAACATTGGTGTTGGTGTATGGACATGAACTTGAGGTGGGGTTGATTGTTTGATGCACAAAACTTAAAGGTTACAACAAGGTCCATCCAGGGTCATTCAAGGTCAAGGAGGTCAACTGGGGTACACTTTAGTATCCATGCGAACTTGGTGTGGGGCGATGTTGATGACGAAAATTTATAGCTCATGACACGACATCCAGGGGTCGTTCCAGGTCAAATGAACCGCAAATCCGAGAGTCCATTCAACCATGTTGATCGCAAAACACAGGTGAATGCCAAATCCAAGGACCGCCCTAGTAAAATACTATTCAAGAAACCACCGGTCCAGAACTCTTATGGTATGCACAGAATGCCCTCTTATGGGCCCATATGCCCTTTTTGACCTCCAATGGACCCGACTTTACCTTTGAACCCCCATCATAGGTATCAAAACATTCTTCCAATTAATTTTGTGTAGCCACCAACTTGCTCAAGATAACCACTGGCCAAACCCATGGCTATTTGTCAATTGACCTGTAATGACCCTACCTGACCTGAAGACCCACAACTATGCCTTCCCTAACCATCCCAATTGATGGCTTGACTGCATCATCATTGATGCACTCGTTGTGGAAAATATTTTTGGCATCCTGAAAGTATACGCTTTCCATTGGTATAGCGCTTATAATGCCGTCGAGCAATGAGGATCACCTTTACAGACCCACTACACACTCAATATATATACGCCAAAGATAATAGAGGAAATAATGAGAATAAATATTTTGAGTAAAATCGTTAAAGTCATAGTTACTTTGTACACAATTCGGGTTAAGATTTTGAATAAATTTAATCAAGAATGGTTCTCATTGAGACAAATCCTTTTTTACTCTTCTTTATGTCTGACGGTATATGTATATTATAAACACGGAATGGATAAAAATAAGTATTTTAATGAAATCAAAACAACATAAATTTCATCATCGTAATCTATACACAGACTTTAAATAAATTATGCAATTTTATTCTTTACATGCCATCTGGCAGATATCACACTTTTAATTTTCTGAACTGGCTCTGAATTGGTTTATAGTAATATACACAATCATTACAGCTCTTGCCTATGTGTAGTGATGAATTTGCCATTTTGGAGTCATCTTGAATGGTTTATTTTCAAATGATTGAAAAATTTTCTTATGGTCTCAATATTGAATGCTAAAGCATTAGTATATACTAATTTACCATTCTACAGTCAAAAACCATATATATCAGAAGCTGTATTGCATTGGCGGTCATTTTGAATCGCTTAATTAGGTGGTTAATGAAACATGTAATTTGGTCACACTTGGTGTTTGACTGGACAGGTAAAATAATTACAACCAACTTTTGAGTAATTAACAGATAAGCCTTGGTGGTCATTTTGAATTTTAGCGTTTCTTCGAAAATGCTCAAGGTGTTTCGTCTGATACCCATCGGACCCAGATTCAGCAGAAAGCTTGTCTAGAAACCGTTGAAAAACATTATCTATATAATAAAAGGAGAATTCTCAACCTTGTACGGGAGTGTTCTCAGAGATCTCTATCTCGAGATCTGATTTTTTTGTACATTAATTGGGTATGCCATGCCATTATACGTTTGGAAATTCATTTCTTTCAAACTATTCAGTTACTATGCAAATGACAGAAAAAACGTATTGTTACTATGGAAATGACAGAAAAAAAAGTATTGATCTATAGCTACGTCCATGTCTAGAGTAAGCCAGTGAATAACCTGTGATCGCTTTGTTAAAGTCCACACACTAAGTTATGATTACATCTCAATAGAAAGCTGGTGACCTCAGGAAATGAACAGAATACAGTTTCGATTTTTAACTGTCTTCATAAAGCAGTGAGGGCTTAAAAACTGCCAAGATTTTATATATTTTCCCGTATTTTCCATACGCCCTAAAACAGCCCAATTACCTTACTATAATGTATGACGTAGATGTGTGGAGAGCGATGACGTGATCACAATGCACAAATGTAAACAGACTACAGCTTGAGTCGTGATGTTGGTGTTGATGCTGGTATTCTGTGTCTATTAACATTGTTATTTGCAATGTAAGAAGAGATTGAAGATGAGAAAGTTGTTGTTGGTACTTGGTGCTATGCCTATTGGGGTTAATATTTTGAAACACCTAGAATTTCACTTACAAGGGAGGTGCGTAACACGCGGCCCGGCCGATTCAACCGGCCGTGTATACTGTGTGTATTGTACATTGAAGCCCGACATTGAAACTGTGTATTGGCGGTAACGGCTCTGCAAAGTAAGTGTGATTTCAACTGTAACTAAGTTATTCATGATACTTTCGTACACTCAGTATGAATGTTTGCAGATGTCTACTTATCAATTGAAATTTTATTTTATTAAACCGACTCTTGAACTCATTGCTGCCCTTCTGCGTGAATTTTTGGTAATTAATTCGTTTTTCGCGCTGTGCTTCGTATAGCAAACAATCCACTCACGATTCACGATTCACCAACGTTTTTATAATTAATTGTACACATTTTAGACCTAGTAAATTCATAAATTCCTTTAAAAATGACTCTTGAGCATTGTCAAGAGTTCAATTAAACTAAAAATAAGGGTTGTGACAATTAGCGACCCTGGGTCACTAGTGACCCTGATGAATTCATCAGACTTGTACGGAATAAAGTGCAGAATTATGCAGTTTATTCCGTACAAGTCTGGTGAATTTATCAGGGTCACTAGTGACCCAGAGTCGCTAATGGTCACAACCCTAAAAATAAAGGGAATGCCATTCAGCTCAGTCCGTCGATCGTGATTGTATTTACAAAATACTGGTTTTGGGACCGAATCGACCTGCAAGCAAAACAAGCAAACGGCAAACAACGGGTTTGACGCTCACTCTTTTGATATTCATTTAGAATCCCAAATTGGGTATATAAATCATCCAAATGGTAGAAAAGCAGAGGGAAAGGAAGAAGCGAGCCGCTATGGACGAACTGCAGTACAGGTTTGAGGGGTGTATGCAAGTTGATACGGCGAGCGTGGACTCACTTTATCCACCTCCTTGCTTTATCCGTAACAATGTCAATGATGTCAGACCATGTTTTCTCATTATATTTTACACGCATATTTCAGAAAGAATACTAAACTTTCTAATCCGAAATTGGTTTTTCTAACCGACTTTCATCAATTGTAACCTCTTATTCTTCTGTCTTCTTTCGCTACGACGGGTTCATTATGAAAAACTTCTACGGCAGCTAACGGTGCATGCATATCACCCCTGGGCCCTGACCTTCGCCCGGGGACCTTCGTCGGTGGCCTCGCCGGGAAATACCCCGGCCCCGGCTAGCTCTACCTCTCGATGATGAATATCCCCGGCGAATATATCCTAATTCTACTTCGCATCTTCATATCTTGGACTCGGGCTTGGACTTTTACTCATTTTGGTTGAAGATGAAAGACTTACGAAACCGATTTCAAACAGTTGTGCGTGCGTTTATTACATGATCTATTATATTCAACGTCAAGTACAAGCACACACTCCGTTACTTTGCAAGAAGATCTACGCAAGTTGGAGGTTTGGCAAAACCAATGGCTGATGTCGTTCAACCCAGCTAAATGTGTTACCATGACCATTGGTATGAGGAATCCTCCCCACCACACTTACAACTTCTGTGGACAACAACTACAAAGTGTCGATTCCTACCCATATCTGGGGGTACATCTGAACAACATGCTGACATGGAACACTCATATCCTGGAAGTTTGCAAAAAAACCCAGCGGGTACTCGGCCTGGTTCGACGGAATCTATGGGGATGCACCACACGGGTTAAATCGTCAGCTTATACCACACTTATCCGTCCATTACTGGAGTATGCTTTATCGGCCTGGAACACATCAAATCAAACCAACAGAGATAAGTTAGAAAGAATTCAAAGACAGGCAGCCAGATTTTGTAAAAATGAATACAGCAGAGAAGTGGGTACTGTTACCAAACTACTGAAAGAGCTGAAATGGGAACCACTTGAGATCCGCCGTAAAATCAAGAGTATTACCATGCTTTACAAGATCATACATGGTTAGTAGACATATCATTTGCCGAACATCTTGTCTACCAGACCAGGACAGGTACTCGTGGCCATGACCAGAAATTAAGACAAGCTACAGAACAAATCGCTACGGTGGAACATTTTTTCCAACAACCATCCGTCAATGAAATAGACTGCCGGCCACAATTGTGAATAATGCTTCGCTGGAGGTGTTCAAGGAGGCCACCTCATCATTCCTCAGTAAATATTAATTCTTTCATTTGGAGTCACGTCCATCCACCATAGCAGTGCTCTATAGTCAAAGTTGGTGTTGTTTGCCTCAGATGGGGAGTTCTACCGACGACGGACAGATACAGATACAGATACCTTTGCATGGGCCTTTGCCTCAAAGCATTCCTTGCTTTAATGACGTCACAGACATAGCGATCAATTTGAAGAATTTTCATTTTTGTTTTTAATATGGGGGGGGTCTAAGAAATAATCTTTTCATGTAATTGTTACTACTACCCTGTATCAGTTTTGAAAATAAAATTAGTTATCATCGCTCTTTTTATATTTATATCACAAGCTTCCTATTGATATCCAATCACAATTTCATGGAGCCGAACCGACAATAGGGTTTCGGAATTTCAATTTGAACATCGCTCAACAAAAGAGATTTTCGTATCGTTGAACCCCGGTGGTGATACTTTGCTGAACTCGTAAGCCAATGTAATAGTAATACGGCAGAATTTGGTCACGGGGTTGACATCACCGTAAGCAAAAAACAAACGTACTTTGCTGCTGGCTACAGACGTCCAACCGTATTTTGGAGCCCTGCTTTAGATAACGTGCACGACGCGAATTTACGAAGGCATGTCCACACAAGAAAGCTCAACCGTCTGACAGCGTTGTTCCAACATGCTGTGAATGACCCAATTAGTTGTTTTCGACACATACACACCGCAGAGTAACAAGAATTCTATCATTTAACTTTTTTCCTTTAAAAAATCTCGCCAATCATAATCCACATTTTGATTTGAACATTCTCTTTATTTGCTTTTATATAGGTTTCCCAGTTAATTTTTTCGCACTTTGTTATGGATTTTAATAAAACAGACACTTGGAATTCGTCCTGAAAAAATGTTACGCGCGACAACGCAAAACCATTTAATTTTTCAGTAACTGATGTTCATTTTGTGTTAATTGATATTTTAACGTGTGTCATTGATATTCGTCAAATCCTTTGCCAAATTCGTCCCCGCGTGGCGATGACACTGAAAAGAAAAAGAATTTTAGTCTTTTATATTGATTTTAAGGAAGTCTTGTTTTTTCATATTCGTCGGGTGATCATAAATAAATAAAGTGTTTATTTCAGGATTAGTTCTCACGTTATAGCCCATACTGAATTAATTGTTTACTGTAAACCACCCTCCGTCAGAAAGAGGGGTGTCGGTGGGGGTGCACTATGCTTATTTTAAAAAATTATCTATGTTGATTGGTCATGAACTAGGGGTATGAAAATTCCGCCATTGAGGACAGGGGTTAAGCCAAAATAGTCAACAATCGGAAAAAATCAAAGTTAAAAAGTTTAAAAAAGATAAACAGACATATTTTTTATGGCATTGACATGTTATATCCTTCTTTAGCAATATGTATTTCACTTATTTGCGTAAGTTTCAGACGAAAGCCTCAAACAAGATTACATGCAGAATTACACTTTTGGAATATAAGCCTTGGCAGGAAAAAAACATTTCAGAGCCCATCCTAAAAGAACCATATTTAATGTTTATAAATACACCTACACACACTGACTAATTGAAAAAAGACCTAAATATATCAATGAAAAACTACGATTTTTTTAATACGCCGCTTGATATTTTACGGACGAATTTGACGAGCATTGGACGAAATCAATGACACCAAATTTAAATACATCAACACAAAATGAACATCATTTACCGAAAATTAAACTGGTTTTGCGTTTCTCGCGATTCAGCAATTTTTATGCACGAATTTCAAATTGTCTGTTTTATTCAATCAGAGTAACATCAGTGCGAAACTAAACTGGGACAACACCTATGCTTTTGGGTGCTTGTGACCTAGATATAGATTTATTTTATATTCAATTTACATTAATTGTAATGTTGGAACTCGCCGTGCTTGAAACAAAAGTAGGCTTATGCGGAGTCCAGACAAATTCGTCAGAGTTTGGTAGTCCCGCGTTATTCAGAAAATTATCACTAATTTTGGTAGTCACAGCCAATAACTTTGAAATATCACATTTACACACATAGGTTTCCAGTACAAAAGGAAACTCCATAACAGCCGTAATCGTAACAAATTAAGAGTTCCAAAACAGTTGAAGATATATCCAACCAAACTCATAGCAATATTTTAAACACACACACACCAGCACCACACCTACAAAACTGCTGGATCACTTTAAGCTCAGAAATTGTATGAATCTTTTTTAACACATCTGTGGGATATCTAATAAAATAGTTTGAAGTGTTAACTATTACATAATGAAGGATCAATTCCCTTCAGTATGTTCCTTGTCATTCATATGGTTATATAATGACTAGACTAATATTTTTTTTTAAATACCATCCTTGGGATACCTGAGATATTCTGACATTTCAGTGATGTACAAAATCAGACAATGTAGTACATATCTGACAAAAATGATCAAATGTGCGATGCACACAACTTCGGGAAGCAGCTTGTAAAGCCCACGATATCTCAGTCGAAGCGCCGATTTCTGCGCGTGGAGCCATGGAGTAAACACTTGATCTTGGGTTCAAAATCCGGTGTGCGCACGCCCAATCGCTCGCGCGACTGGAAGTTCATGGGGCTTTATAGGTTTTGAGTTGCAAGAATCCCAAGGAAGCATTGCGATATGTATTGGGCTGGAATGTGGGATATATAAAGTGGTGGTTGATGTTAAAGCCCACTATCAGCGATTTCTGCAATATGTAAAACAAAATTGCGCCCCTACTTCATCTAAGTACATTTTCTGCAATGTTTTATTGGCCAATCGTTGTGGTAAGATCCCGTAAGTGACTTTAAGTCGTAAAGCGCGTGTTTGTCAAGAAATGATGATTTTTGTGCTTTGTTTTGCTAATAAAAAGTTAGGATCAGACTTTTTTAGATCTAAAACAGTCATGGAATCTTCAAGATCGCTTTAAATGCTAAGGTTTGTATTTCACAAAGAACAGAATTAAGGTGTTGATAGGGCCTACCACTGCAATTAGAGACAAATAAGATTTTGAATTTGAAAAGAATGCTTGAGGGGCTTAAGAATCAACACTTTAATACTGCCATGTTCGAACCAGAGATAGATATCAAAATTCTCTAGTAGGCATAAAATCATGTTTAAAATATGATTAAGCAATACCTTCGGGATGATTTGTCCACTACTCGGAGAGAAAATGCGATGTGTAAATTTATTTGAACACTCTATATTAGATCAATGATGACACTAATGGGGGGGATGGGATCCTTTAAAAATTTTCAAACAGGTATGTAAATTCGCCCAATCCATATGTGCAGTAACGGTCGTTAAGATCAGAATGAAAATAGTACTACAGTAATCTACAAAATCCGGCTGATCCTAAATTATAAAACATCCATGCTACTATGATTTCAAATAAGTGGAAACTAGTTTAGGGTCTGTCCATTCACCGCGAGAGGAGTTATTTTAATGGCCAAGGTAAAAGTTATGGTACTCATACAATGTATTAATAATATAGTAGTAAAAATTTTTTAAAAAATTGTTTGGAAAAACCTTTTTTTTAAAAAAAATACTTATTTCACACTTAGATAGCTTAGATGTTTCAATTGAAGTCTCAGGATAAAAACACCAGCGATTATTTCCATTCAACGTTGTTATTTGAACGTAACATACCTGTGACACAGTCAAATAAATTATCATTCCTTATCACTGGATTGGAGATTTAATAATGCACACATAAACAACCTAAGGTTTTTCTTGGGCTACGAAAATCGGGGCCAATCTTGTATTAAGAGATTATTGCAAAGGTGATTTGACATCCCGGCCAACGATGGCATAAGTCATTTATAATTAACAGACATTGTAAAACTGAATGCATAGTTTCCAGTAGGCTGATTATGTAAAGTAAATTTTATATCTACCATGGACACAAATGTTGTAATGGGACAAACAAGAGTGGCGGCCGACCTTTTTTCTGGGGGGTGGGGGCAAAGGGGAAAAATGAAATGGTGGGGGGGTGGGGGGACAAAGTGAAATTCTGGGGGGATGGGCAAAAATATCAACAATGTCGATTTTAAACCAAATTTGGGCCCCAAATTGCTGAGTTGTTCTCAAAAGTGGTGATTTTTTGCCCAAAGTCGCTGAATTTTGACCAAAAATCCTAATTGTTCTTTTTTATTTAGGCAGGGGGGGAAACTGGGGGGGGGCAAGAAAAAAAATCCCCTTTTACAAAAAAAATACCCCCCCCCCCCACCCCGTGGCGCCGCCACTGCAACAAAGGCCTAGTTCCGCTGGACCGGGGATTGAACTCATATCAATATAGCAAGGAGTCTTCACTTAATTTGAAATCTACTATTATATGACCACAGTGGCCAAGTGCATTTCAAGAGATCATATATGTTTGCCAATGTTGGAACGATGTCGAATTACAATAAATAAAATTTTAAAGGTGCGTGTCCGATCGTCTTGGGACCCCATTGATTTACCCGGAAAGTAGTATAGATTTTGATATCAGATGAAAGGCCGTATTTTTTCATGTGTCCTGAAATTGAGCCCATCAAATCCATTTCATTCCCAAGATATAAAACAAAAAAACCGCGTTTTATTGGTAACCATCAAGATTAGCAAAGTATGAATAGGCTTGCAACAGCATTCTTGCGTCTCCCATCAAACCGCAAGTTTGTTTCCCACGTACTTGACGGGGTGATGTGCAAGTGCCAGGCTTCATATCCACGTAGAGAACACAATACATAAACGTTTTCTCGAACAATGCAACACACATTAAACTGATGGCGACCTTATACCATTTCAAGCCTGCTAAATTCTGCACGTTTGAGATGGCACCCCCCCCCCCCCCCCCCCCCCCCCCCCCCCCCCCCCCCCCCCCCCCCCCCCCCCGCCCCCCCCCTTCAAAAAACGTGAGCGCGGTTGACTGAGCAATATCAAAAAGCATGCCCCAAGACTAGGCTGGTTTGAACTCATTTAAATGATTTTTAAGGCTGATCGAAACATCGGGCAAGGTCCCCTGTCGGGACTCATGGGGTAATCCACCCCAAAAAAAATAAATTAAGTTGAAAGTAAAGTGTGTTGATGGTACAAGTATATTATTTATTCACAGTATTACAATAATTTTTTTTAATTCTCTCTATTCGGTGCCCAGCCCGACTTTATTCTTATCCGGTTAGGTAGATTAGAACACTATGTACTGCACATAATATCTTTTGCAAGCAAAAACCTAGAGCTTTATTGAGTTAGGCATTCTAGTAGTACAATTTACATGGCATTACGATAATCTCATCACAGACGCTTCCGGGATGTAGGCAATTAATATACCTTTTTAACAGTTATACAGAGCCAAAATATTGACAAAAATTCGGCGCTTTTGGGGTGCATTTTGTGCTCTTAATGGAGAGCATTTTTTTTTAAAGTGACAGGAGGATTTTTTTTATTCGAAATTCTCTAAAATTGGACTGGATCGGATGTAGACCACCTACCGAGAACGATTCGAAAGTTTATAGGCAAACAAGTACAAAAGAAAACCGCAAATCTTGTTTTGAACTTGTCTGCTATCGTAATCGGTTCTATAGAAAACCATGCTTGGAATTTCTGTCGTGCACGACAGAAATTACTAAATCATCATCTTATTACATAAAGACGGCGTATTCGGCTTATTCACTTTATGTGTGATCTAATACATTGGTAAGCATTCCAAATATGCAAAAAACTAGGGTTCGACAAAAATTGGGGGCGCTTCTCTCTGGAAATGTCATCAAGACAGAGCAACCATCTAGCCTACGAAGCGACGTCAACTATTCGTAGGCATTGTATTGACAATGTGATTTGGCTTGGGATTGCTTTTTGTAATATTTCAACATTTTTTATTAAAACATTTTGCCCTACCTTTACGTTTCAATACAGTCCATATTCCCTGAGTATTACGGATAAAGAAGAGGTGAAGTTAAAACAATGAACAATACTTGATTTTTTGTCATTTTTAAACCGATTTTGAAATATGACGTAATAGTTATACAGTTAGGCTTCACGAAATGTCGATATTTTGCCGTCAAGACAGTAAAACAATGAACCTAGTATGTGTTTTATCATATGCTATATCATATTAACCAGAAACCATCTTCATTCCTATATTGGTGTTCTTTTCCATGTTGTCGTCGTTTGAAGATCTACACGTTAGCGCCATCCAATATCCACGTCTGTATACGCTACTACAGGCAGCGTATATCACTGGTCGAATAGCGGCGTTAAAATACAACAGAGCACTACCTATGAAACTCAGCAGTGTCATTTGATTTTGATCAAGGATCGATATATCAGAGAAAGCCTCAATGCTGTTGAAAATGTTAAGAAGGCGATTCGGTATCTGGCACAGAAAGAAAGTAACACCGTTGAATACAAGCAACCGATAAACCTGGCGGTTGGTATCAGCGTTTCCGTCGTCAGAGGGTCTTTTCTTGCAGATCACTAAGTACAAGATAATGATGACAAAGAATCCAATACCAAACAAGACCGTCTTCACCAAGTCAAGATACAAAGAGTAGTTTTTGTCCTTAACTGGTCCGGGAACGCACTTATTGTAACCAATCGGAAGGTGTGCAAAGCCTGGAATTTGCGGCCACACATAACAATGCAACAGCTGCTGACCCCACTGAATTGCTGCAATGATCCCGAAGCCAAGAGCCAATGTCCAGGTTACGATGGTCATCACGGTCGTGCCAGATTTTCCCTTCACAAACTCCGTTGACGTACGTGCCCCCAGATGGTACAAAGTGCCAACGGTTATCATACCCAGCGCTGCGTAAAAGCCAAGAGCGTCAGCAGCTGACGAAAAATAACAGCCGAATAGAGTTTCGTGATAAACAGCTGGTTGAATGTATTTTCTATCCAGGTATACACCACCAACTACCGTCAGGAATATGACATCAATTACGGCTAAGTTGCCGAGGTAGAAGTTGATGGCATTTCGCATGGTAGGTACACGAATGATTGCGAAGAGGAAAATCAAGTTGATCAGTATCCCCACTACCATGAAGGGTATTGGCAACAGAGCCTTCATTTCAAGAACAAACATTAAATCAGATGCTAACTGTGGATTAACTAATAAAGGGAGAGTATTAGTTGGCGTGCAATATTTGGGTGTTCCATTCAGAACTTTTGCCCAGAATAGGTGCAATGGTATCTGATCCATCGTGCACAAAATATGTTTACTACATCTGCCAGATGTAAAAATGTGAGCGTAATTGTTGCCGGTTGACAACTTGTTGGAAATTCTCTCAAGTATATTCTGATAGCCTCAGGAAGAAACCATTTAGATTTCAATGGGCGAGGTGTGCATTTATATCTCTAAAGGTTTATATAGAATCTGAGATGCTCTGTCGCTCTCACGCATGCGTAAAGGATTCAAACTGGCGAGCAGATCGATCATGTCTTAAGCATGCGCAAAAGCAGCAAAACTACTGAGCAACTAAAGTGTGCAACTGTGCAGTCGCCCTAACCCGCGCTCTGCAGCATATCATTAAGTTATTAAATTCAGACATGTATACAGAAGCCACAAGTAGAGGAATTTCTACAGTGGCCACAAAATGAACAAAAACATTCTAAACTTAAAGGGAAAAGCGGGATTTAGATGGACAACTAAAAGTATCAACAAATGTTAATATGCAATATGAGATGAGCTTCTACAGGTCAGAGTCAAGACATAATTACACATACATGTAACAATTTCATCTGCTTTTCTTTAAACATGAATTGGACATTTTTGCATTTAAGTGAGGTTATTCTTGGTTTAACCTTGAGTTCAAATGAAATTAATGAAAAAAATGAATGATAGTGAACATGTGAGCAAGGCCGAAAATGCTGTACAGCCATAGACAAATAAACACAGACCCAAGTACGCAGACTGGACAAAAGTATTGCAACATGTAGAAAACAACTTATTTTCAAAAATTGATTTAAAAATGTACAAGGAATTTTTGACTACACATTACGTAATCATTGTCAAGTTATGATTTTCAAACAGATGCTGTTTTTCAGAATTAAATAGTCAAATTGTCAAATTTCCTAAATATGGCGGATATTACGTTCTGGCTAATGATCACTTGCCGATTGCACTAGAAGGAATTCAGGCACAGGAACGTCAAAAATGGCTCCCAAATAGTCGCTAAATAAATAGCACGGGTTGGTAAGGGACTATTTCCTAAATTTTTATGATATAAAATCGAAGTGGTTATGACCGGAAAATTGAAAATACGGTCCATAAAGATGGAGCACGGTCCATCATTCTTGGACTCATAATTTAATGACAAGAAAGATGTCACGTGGAAAGCAAATTGTTTAACGTACGTTGACACATTGTGCTGTTTGGTCATGCAATTGTGAAACGCGTAATTTAACGGATAACCCATTTGCTTTATTCGACTTGCTTTCAGATCTCTCCTCGAATTCCCCGAAATTTTCAAGACCACACTGTTAAAAAGTTTCCGTAAATTTACGGAAATTTCTGGCAGGTCTTTCCAGTCATTGTTAGGGTCCATGTTACAGAATTTCTGGTCAATTAACAGTAAATTTGAGACAGTAATTTTACAGAAATTTGTCTCATATTACGGAAAAAAACTGTGATTTTAACAGAATTTTTCCGTAATTTAAAATTACGGAACCAAAAAAAAAAAAAAAGTCCGGAAATATTTGCTGCCATAAAATTTTTGAAATAATTCCGTACATTAACATTTTTTATGTTTTTTTTTAAATGGGTTTTTTTAATGTTATTATGTATTTTGTAAAACAAACTTTTTCCGTAAATGTTACGGAAAATCTGTTTTCTTCTTTATTTACCGGAAATTTTTAACGTGCAACACCGTCTTCCGGTCAACTCAGCCACTCTGATTTTCTGCCCCGTACACATACACTGTTAAAAATGTTCCATAAAATACCAGACTATCTTTCCAATGACGGTAAACCCCAATTATTTAATAATCTTCACGCTTTATTACCTATATCTAACATAAAATTACAATTTGGAAGCAGAAAAATGTAAATAAACAGTGGCTACAAAATAATACTACACATTTTGAAAAAAAAGGTAGTATTTATACGCTGACCGTTATTATATTTTCCGTTACATTACGTTCTTTTGTTACTTGTTTTTAATGTAAGAATACGAACTATGAAAATTGTTTTACCTATAAAATGGGTTAAATAACGTCGTAAGTAACGTCATTTAGAAATGCAAAATCTTATGTTCCCTATCATTTTTAAAAAAAGTTTAAAAACTCTTTTCCTCCTTTTTGTATTATATTTAGTTTAATTTGAAAAAAGTAGTACACACACACACATATATATTTGATTTTAGCATTTACTATCAGTAAAGTCATGTAGTGTAGTGGATAAGGTTTAGGACTTGTAATCTTAAGGCCCAGGTTCGAATCTATGTAAGGTATGTATTTAGTTTATTCATATGATGATTAAGTAATTGCTGACATTAGAATGTGTACATTACCATATAAAACAAAGTGTATGAACTGTTTTGAATCTTTATTTCTTCACGTTTCCCTTCGTTTATTGCTTTTTTCTCAATTGTGTCTCAATTGTTTGCCTGAAATATAACTTTTTTACAACCACGTGGTAACGTAATACGACGTTTGTATGATGCCATAACGTTAATATTTGGTCAGAGGATTGTAATAACGTTTTAATTCTTAATATTGTTTAAGCAAGTCAAAAACCAACAATAACGTTGAGGCTGAAATTTTACGCCGTTATTTTATGTTCCCTGCAATGGTTTCGTATTTTTACGGCTCCAGTTATTTTACGTTCTGCATGTAGTGAGTCCCAGCTGCCAGTCAAATGCCTGTTTTTTTACAAGTTTACTTTTAACAGTGTATAAGTAAACCTTAAAGAACCTGTACAATTCATTAAGCGGCTACTCTGAAGTAATTTCTTTTGTCATTTCTGTTAATGTTTCTGTGTCTGTATTCCTTCTGGGAGTGTAATCGGCAAGTTATAGTCGTCCGCAGTTTCATTAATCTGTCATATTTAGGGAACATGACAATCAAATCTAACGTTTTCGGATATTGCAGTGGGAAATTATATCACTATGAAAAACACAACTTTTGGCCTTCAATACGTAATGTGTGGTCAAGAATGCATGGTATAATTTGAAATCAATTTGTGCTTACGAAATTCATTTTCTGCATGTTGCAATACTTTTGGCCAGTGTATGTACGATTGCTTACTTGTACGACTAAAAATACATAATTCTTTGCGTGGACACGCATGAAGTACTTTTAATCTTTTCCCAAAGTAACTCCTTGATGGATTCGAAACTTGACAGTCGTTCTTTCCACTAATAGTGGAACAATAGATAGATAAGGTTCTATATTTATATCCCTAACGTCCCTTAATCCTTCAAAACCCAGCTGACAAAAATTATGGAGCGGACCCCTGCCTTGGGATAGTGAGAAATTACTCCTAGATTAACAACCAAAAATACCACTACCTCATTTGTTTGTCAGATTGTCAATTTCATCTAGGGACGTTAGTGATGATGATGTCGTATTCATTATCTTGGGATTCATCGGGGCGAGTATTATTAAAGATATAATCACATTGTTTTGATTACGTTAAGAAAAACTCATCAGAACGGGTCCGTTGGTTGTGCGTGTAAGTCCAAAAATCACAGTGCAAGATCCGTCGTTAAATAGATGATAGTTCATTTTTCCTTCCCCCCGCCCTCCCCCCCATCCTCCCACCAGTCCAAATTGAGCAGGCCTGGGATCCCCTTTGGAATTGTAGACCTCGCAGTCATCTATTATTATAGCTAATGGTTTGTGGCCTCCACAATCGCCAGTTGGGTGAAAGTCCACACCGATCGTGTGAAGAAGCGTTTTGTACGACCAATGCCAGTTTTGAGTTGTGAGGTTGACCCATGATTTCCTATCAAGGTCACAGCTGCACTAGATAAGGTCCTTCAAAAACTACTGGGTTGTTTTATAAATTGGGTAGCAAATATTCCGTGAAATTCTCTGAGCCTCATAGGGTGTTAAGGACGGGTAAAACGTTTATTAAATAACAGAATCACAACATTGGTTTGATATCTCAACTGCTAGAAGAAGGAATGAGGTGGAAATACTTGCAGTGTAATTTAGTTCATTAAGTAGTAGTAGATAGTGTGTGGAAATTATGCCCCATATAGCAAATTAAATAAGTGGGAATCCTGGTGTAACAAGTATATATAGATGTAGTCCACCGGGAGCCATAGTAGTGTGGGTTGGTGTGTATTCCGTAGGATTTTCATGCTAAATTGATTTATTGCTGTTGGGTTTCAGTAGGGCCTAAACTGTCAGAAAATGATTGGAGTGCAAATTTCGGACTGATGCCCCCTCCTGCAAGGGGGAAATGTTAGTACAGGGAAATTTAAAATCAAGTCAAATTGTGTTTTAATGTTTAGACAATGCATCCTCTTCCCATAAGGATTAAAATAAGTATATATTGCGTAGGTTCCAACCTTTAGTTTAAAGCGGTATAGCCCCATAGGGGTTCAAGGTCACACCATGGGGGTAAATGCTACGATTTGTTGAAGGGGTGTCAAAGAGTCCCTTGTGTATACTGAAACAGACATGTTTTAACGGTTTTTGGTGCTATCACATTGCCGACATCCAGAGGACAATTTGCTGGGGACCCCCGATAGACCATGAGACCCTTGCTACATTTTGCTATGTAATACCCACCAAATGTCCACACAATGTAAAATAATACAATTGTGGGATCCTGTGAGAGTCAATACAAGCAAACTCTATCACCTATTGTTTCAACAAATTCTGAGCATTGGGTAATTTTTCTACCCAGGATGACCTGAACCATTATCGGGGCTATAGCGCTTGAACTAAAGGTCTGAACCTAGGCAAATATATAGCTTTTTTAATACGTATAAGGAGACGAACATGTTAGGGTACATAAAAAAAATTTGACTCGATTTTAAATTTTTCCCTGCTAGTAACGTGTTCCTTCCCTGAGGAAGGGGCCAACAGTCCGAAAATTGGCCACCCCATCATTTTCTGACTGCCTGGTCCCTATTGAATGAAAAACCGCAATGAAATCAATTTTAGCACAAAATCCTAAGGGAAGTGTTTCATTCACATACCATCCCACACTATGTACGAGTCCAGAGACGGGCAACGGAATAAAGCGTCGAACTAATGTTGCGGATCGAAGAGTCATCTAACGCGAGTGCCCTAATCTTTACCCCTGTATGGGGTGTATGAGTCCAGGCGCGACTATAAAAACTTCTACACCTGCTGTGGTAAAAGTTAATTTCGGTATTCGATTATTTTCCTAGCTGCAATAACTCTACAATAAGGTACATTTCGACATTGCCTTCTCTTTCATTATAGTTCACAAATCCTTTAGCCGCTAGTACTCAAAATTTTAGTTGATTCCGACCTTGCAGTTTAAATTGCCAATTGATTCAAATAGCGTTTTGAGCAAATTTGATTTTAAATTCTTAAAATGTAGTCGGCAAATGGGCAGTTTTGCCCGCAACACTGTCCTCCAATGCAAATGGTCTGGGACACCCTGTCTCCAACCCTAATATCACGCCCATGTGTCGTTGCCGAAACGGAGGGGAGTCGCCCATGCTTGAAAATATGTTTTCTAGCCATTCTAATAAAACAAAGCGAAAAATTAACTGGAACCAAGTCGGGGTCTCTTAAGTTGTTACCTTTGTGAAGAATATACTGATATCCCGACTGAGTAGTTTTTTAAAAAATCATTTTTTATCCTAATAAATAAACGTATGTAAGTCAACAATAACACGACAATAAGATCAATTTGTTGATGAAAAAAAAATTTAATCAACATCGATTCTTAAAAGGTTATACTCGGACAATCACTCAGGGTGTGGTGTTGTATCAGGCGATTTGTTTGACCTTATTACAAAGTAATTACAATTTAAATTGAAATGACGAGTGAGACGTTTGTCATTGAGGTAATCAAGTGAGACAGTAACAAGGGTGTTAGTTTTTTATCGTTGTTTTGTACCTTATATTGGGAAAAATGGCCATACGTGATTGAAAGTATATCATAAATATTTGTCTATAACGTCTTCAAATAATTATATGACAAATAAGTGCATTCTATTACGTAGTGGCTGGAGGTGTCATGTATACCTATATTTTCAATCTTATTACTTTGAAATCTATCAAAAAGTTATCAAAAATGCATTGTCCAAAAATTTCGACCTGATAATTGGAAGAGGATGTTTTCAATATTCAATTTATAAAGTCAAGATTTTCTTTTCTGCTTTAAATTAGTACCATGGAAAAAATAGAAACCTTTTTTAGTAAAACATTTTGGTGACGCACTCTTTTAATGGCTTATTACGGATTTTCACGGCAATAAAAGATGTCCAAAATGAACGCATACGATATACTGCAAAAGAAAAACGTGGTCTTCAAGACTGCAGGTTTTAGCCAGTTCTGTGGAGATGTATCGCAGGAAGTTCCCCAATTTTGTCTTCTAACTGATGGAGTTAAATATGGGTAGATATGGGAAGAAAGGATCTCCTCCAACTTCAAATCAATTAAAAAAAACATACACTGTTAAAACTTTTCGTAAATTTACATTTATTGTTAGTAAATGTTGGTAACTTTACCGATTTGTTGCATTTTCTTTGCGATCAAATGGCCATTTTTGTCGATTTTTAAAACATGAAGATACACTGGACGAACGTACTTAATACACCTTTGCTTCAAAACTTTTAATAACATGAAAAAATATGATGAAATATGATTTTAGATTTAAAAATCAGTCAAATTACGGTAATTTACTGGCAGTTCCAGGATGCATCCAGACTACCAGTAAATTACCGTAAATTTATAAACGTTAAAATCATGCTTAATAATACTTTTACTGTTATTCTGCCATCATTTACTGTAAAGTATTTTTGTGCCCTTGTTCAGTGTATATTTCGTGCTAAAAATAGTCCGTGTAATAATGTCTATTTCACGGTATTTTACCGTCAGTCTTATAAGTTTCAAATGACTTCTTACAGTGTAGCGCTATGATGATGTTGTAATTTTGGCTCTTCAACGTCTTGCTTTCAAGTTGGACGCTTAAGGAAAGCATCGCAAATACATGATGTACGACAGACCTTTTTTTAAAGGTGTAGCATACTTTGGTCAACAAAATAAGACAATACATAAGCATTTTCTTCCCTCGAAAGGTTGTCACCAATGTTGTCTCTTCGTATGTTGTGATTTCATTCAACCCTTCCAGAAACTGATACATGTATTTGTATCAAGTTACTTTATTTTTCAAATGGTTTTATGAGCAATGAGGGCGAACATAGGTAAAGATGTTATCCAAGGTAAATTGTGACTCCATTTTGTGGGGTTAAACATCGTCAAATTTGATCGGCACTCAGTTTATAGCTCGATTCCCTTCAGAAAATTTGATTTGCTTCGCCGGACGCCGTTCATTTTAAGTTGACTCCGTGGACAGAGCATAAAACGGACTACTTGTTTCAAAAGACTGTAGCTTTACATAATTATGACCAACTGATGGGAAGGATCTTTGTAGCATATTAAAGCTAATAAAATAAGCTTTCTGTTGATACCAGGTGTGTGGGGAGATATGATACTTAAAGATGCATCATTTTTTTTTACTCTGTATCATGCATATTTGATCACAATATTAACGAGACTTCAAGTGAAAAAAATATCTGCAGCTTAATTTTTTTTAAATTAGAAAGCATTTTAGCAAATTGTATGATCAGATTAACAGGAAATGAAAAAAAAAATGATAAAAACCTCCTCTTAATTTCCCACGTATAAAAGTATATTTGGCGTATCTGCACTAGCACCTCGTAAGTCTAAACGGTCCTTTGTACCATTACTTATGATATTTTGGTTTACAGCGCTTGGGTCGAGTGATGGGTCGAGGCTTAGTTCAATAGCTGCCGCACCTGAAATGATATAAAAAGACAATCACCAGAAAAGGTAACAGACTCTATGGAAGTCAATTTCATATGAAAGCATTCAAGCTATAGATGAAGCACTTCCATTCCATAGTTATACTTCGAGCAGCAAAAGATTCTCTTACTGCGTGCATTGTGCAAACATTTTTTTGGCTTGGATTTGATCATTTACGCCGACAGAGTTGCAAGCCAAACATCACATATTTAGAGAATAAGAGATTTGTTGTTTTGCTCCCGGAAGTGACCCCTTAATGACCTTTCATATATATGAGTCACGTGACCATGCAACGTTTCAGTAAGCAGACATGGAATGTTTGAATTTGTTACATAATACCGGAGGTTCCCCTTTATTGACCTGACCAACATGCCGAAGCACATCTTTTGGAAGGGTCTAAGGCTGTTTCATATGCATGAGTCACGTGACATTACTACCTTGCATAATATAGCGCCTGAAGATTTTTCACATTCAGACCGGAAGGGTCAGTCAATGACCCCATATTAACCTATCGACTCATAACTTTTGTGAAGGGTCTAAGGCTGTTTCATATGCATGAGTCACGTTATCATGCAATGTAATCTGCCATTATGGCGGCCATTTGGAAAATGTCCGCCAAAAATATGTTCCGCCCTCTATCTCGAGGTACACCCCTACTCAATTTTTTTTATTTATACCCTAGTGATGCCAAATCAACAGAGAAACCTTATTCGCGGTGTTGCGGTCAGGGGGGAGCTGATATTCACTATACTATTAAGTGAGGTTAATTCCAGCCAATGATAGCACTCGTTAATCTTAATTTTTAATATTAAAATAATAGCCAATCACAGCTCCCGATATTAAGATGGTTAATTATTTTTTTCCTAAATTAAGACTTTCCGCGGAAAAAAAATGAATGCAAAGGTGGCCATCCCATCCTAATCCGAATTTCCTAATTTCTAATTTCTCCCTAATTTATTTCTCCGGGAAATTAATTTTGTTCGTTTGATTTCACCTCAGGTTAGCTGCTCACAAACACTTGTTATTTAACAACGATGCTTCCTTTGAAAACCCAGTGATATATGGTTAAGAGTAGGTACTCATTTGATTTCGATACACTATAG
This sequence comes from Ophioderma brevispina, assembly GCA_023653785.1. Taxonomy (NCBI): domain Eukaryota; kingdom Metazoa; phylum Echinodermata; class Ophiuroidea; order Amphilepidida; family Ophiodermatidae; genus Ophioderma; species Ophioderma brevispina. The sequence continues at coordinate 109,856 of JAMKCH010027200.1, forward strand.
CCTTGTCATGTAATAGGAAACAACAAGAGCCTGATGGAGAGAAAAGGAGAGAGAGACAGACAGAGAGAGAGAGAGAAAAGAAGAGAATAAGAGTCCTGAGACATACGTGAAGAGAACAGTGAGAGAGAGAGAGAGAGAGAGTTGGGAGAAAGAGTCTGAGACAGAGACGCCTAAGAGCGTGCACAAGGAGAGATGGGTAAGAGAGAGAGAGAGAGACGGAGAAAGCGGCACTTTTTTTTAGATAAACGGGCATATATTCGCCACGATGTGCGGATCCTGGCAGACAGAATTAAGGTTATGCTAACAATTCATGAATGAACTTTCAAATAAAAATTTATTTCCAAGTAAGTAAACTATAGGTGGAACCGTGATGTGAGCATACTAACTAACCTGACACATGGGCACATGCCATGGATGTTCCACTGAGCACTCTGGTGGAAGTACTATTATCATACCAAATACTAGGAATACCGACTCCAGGAGCATATATGTCAACACACTTTCCATGGTTTGACGACGACGACCTTTTGTCCTTTTCGTCTGATGACGATACTGTGAGAGCCTGAAAGGTACAAGATCTTCATTCTTGTTGATATACTTAAGACCATACCATTTTGTACTAAAAGGGCCTAATCGAAGTTTACAAAAATATAAGAAGTAACAAACAGCTTTCAAATGCCCCTTATTGCATTTCTCCAGTCATCCCTCATTTACCGACATTGCTGCTTTGAAAATGGCATGGTGAAGCTCACTTACGACAAAGGGGTTTGTGTGGTAGTGAGTGCTTGTTTTGTTGCTTATCTGCAAACAGGTGGAAAGATAATGGCCCTATTACTTTTTATCATTGTTAGGTCATGTAATAGAAAATTTACTGATGCATTAAAAAGGTCTAATTCAATGGTAAAATGCATCACACTTCAAACAGTTAAGTAGCACATGGTGCAGCTTACATCTCAGCATAAAGTGTTCGTTGTGACAAATTTCATGATACAAAGATTCTAGTCTACAACTACCCAAGATGCTTTTAGGGAAGCCTTCCCCACAGGGATCCTACCCTCTAAGCCGACCATCTGGCCCAAATGTGAAGAAATATCTAGATTATGGCATTGGCACAGCTCATGGCTCAGGAGGGAGAAGAGGCACGTGAGAAACTGACAGCAACATTAAAGTCCCAGGAAATGCAAATAAATTGATTTGGGTTGTGTCAAGTCTACAAGGGGACCCAAGCAATTCAATATTTTTTGGGTTGGTGATGACATCAATTTGTGGTTTTATTGATTTTTCAGAGAGTAATATAAATTCCGAGGTCTGGGTGGAATCTATCAGAACTGGCTGAAAATCAATAGTTTCACTAATGATGTCACCTGGTAAATGTATTCTTTTTTCTGGCCCTGTTTATTGGAATGGAATGTCCCATACAGATTTGTAGTAGGTTCTTATATCATCTCATTTTCTGGGACCTTTTAAATGCAAGGGAAACACTGCGAGAAAAATGGAACTTGACCCTCCCGTTTAATATGCCCAATTAATTCCATTGTGGTCATAAGAGTTAGGTCAACACCCCGCGGTCCTCTCGCTGGTGAAAATATACATGCGTCTGAATTGCTCCCGCCAGCCGCTATAAGAAGGGTCCTCCTACTGGATGAGGTTACGTACAACGGCTTCATCTAGTGCTATTCGAAGGCACTTCCACCGAGAGATATGGAAGCAATGGCTGGTCTAGTCCCCATTTGCGCCACCAATCTAATCCTGTTGGCATGAACAGTAGTTAGACAAATTGAAAGTGGGGTGGAAGATTCTAAGATGTGCACAATTACCTTAGCAACACTGTAACTGAGCAGCTGTTTTAACCAGCTGACAAAAATTTGAGCTCACTAATTTGTTTATACATAAGGTTTTGACCAAAAATAATTTAAGACCTATTCATATTTATTTAGAACCAGCGTTCGGCAATTACTTTACTAAGAGTATGGTGTCAATACTGTTAAAAATTTTGTAATCTTAGATTCCCCCAAACGTTTAATTTCTTACAAGCGTACCTCCAATAACAGCAGAATGCGATCCGTATCCAAAGCAAGTCAAGAAATTTAACGCCCGTATACTTTGTCTTGGGGCGCAACTTCCGTAGGATTGTACCTGCGCAGTGCCGTGAGCATGAGGAAACGTGTCATTGCAATCTGTACCCGTAAATAAGAAATACTATTCCTAATTGAATTCTTCCCCTTAACAAGGATATAAATGGTATGTACAAGTCGTGATAAAATTACATAGGTTTAATTTCTTGGGTATCTCTTGTGCATTCATTGGGGGGGGGGGGGGGGGGTATTTCCGTCAACTCTATCGTTACGGAATAAAGGCATGATACATGAATGGGTGCGAAGTGTATAATGCATAATATTCCCAATTCGCAATTTGCTTCTAGAAACTAGTAAAGGACATTAAATACGACCGTCAAAACATAGTTCACCCTATCATGGTCCCACAAAAGACACCCTCTTACCTCCAGTGGTCCCCCAAAGGACCACTTTGTCATCTGTGATTGAATATAAAAATGATGTTTCAGAAGATTTAACATAATGGAATAATTTTACCACTCACCATCTCGTGCTATTGTCTTTTAAGACATCTTACATTCCCGTCACCATAATTATAAGCAGTTGCAGCTCGCCCAGCCACGTCGATATCTGTGTCTGGGTTGATCCCTGTATCTATGATGTCAAATGGCTTCCAATACCGGTACCTAAAGAAAACAAGACATAGCATTGTATATCAGTAAAGTATCCTTGGCGAAAGTGAAGACCGATTTTTGAAGACGTAATATAGGAAAGGAATTTGTGAGGACTTGATTATCGTAAGTTACAGTCGTTTTAGTAAAATAATACCTTGTGTATAAAAAACTGGGTTCACTTGACACGTTGTACCATACATTTGTGGTTTTGTGAAGGGCGGCGATTATTGAAATGTTAAAGGCCCACCCTGTATATTTGTTGCTATGGGTCAAATCTTTTCTCATATATTTCTCATTTAATGCATTAAGTATGGGAGCGATTGCTCCAAAGGATAAGGGTGGATCCTATAATAGTTGATTGAAAACATTAACAATTTGTCCGTGTTATACAACATTATTTTTTCACCAAACGGCTTGCCATAACATTTTGCCATAATAAATGCAATTATCCGGCTTTTTGACTTCTCCTCTACTACTCTTCTCCTAAAAGTATTTTAAAAACATACTCCACACCGTAGAAGTTCGCAAAACCAGTACGAAAGGACACTCTCTCAATTAACACTGGCAAAAAACACGTGTTAAATTTTGTTATCTACGTTTGTAATTGACTGTCATGTGTAAATATACGCCTCGTTGTACTTTATGAATGCAAAATAGTTCGGACGAGTGATAGAGTTCAACATCTGCTCCGATAGCTATCATTCACAGGTACTTTGACCATGTGTACTCTTACTACCAGAGGAAAGAGTATTCAGTTACGGTGTTTTGGATAGATTTTGTTGAAAATATAATGGGATGAGAGCAAAAGTGACACAAACAAGCATGTTAACGGACACTTTTTTTTCAAAATGGGGCATTTTTTAGATATTTGAAATGTTATGGTTTAATTTTTCCATAGGATTTGTACAGGGATTGATTTGCCACTGGATAAATTAGTGAAAAATATATGTCGTGTCACGAGTGAGAGTAGAAACACTCATGGGATTTATATGTGGATTGCTATGCATGTGTATTGGGTGGTGATCAGGTGAAGACTGCAGATGTGGCTAGCTATTTGCTAATACATTTCTTCCTTTGTCTGCTTGCCAACTTGTACACATGCATGCTTTGAGAGCGCAGCCTATTTTGAAAACACTGCCCATGCAAGTGTGATCACTGGTCAAGAGATAATAATTATCTTAACTGTTGCTTTTCCAAGAGCAAATTCAAAAAAACAAAGATAAAAGTAGACAAAAGTTGTCTACAATGAAAAACTCCATGTTATAGACGCTACTCTTATCGTAAATCATTAGAATTTACCTTTAGGTTTGTATTTTCCATTAAGCGGCAGATCTCTCTGGTCAATGCGGTCCAACCCCCATGACTTGACCGCTAGCGCTCGCACAAGGCCATCTTCTTCAACGTACTCAACTCCAAGTAGCTGCCGAATCTTTGTTAAATAGAGACTAAATAGCAATAAACCGCAATGAAAATACAACAATTCGTGTGTATCAATCGCTTTCAAGAACACTGCTCCACATAGCCTCCTTGTATATAAATTCTTAAAATGTAACATAATGAAATAAAATTGGCTTGATTTATTTATTACTTTTACTTTTAAACCATTAGTGTTGCACCCTCGTGCCCCTAACATGACAGGTGGATATTCCTCGATGCCCTCTCCATGATCCAAAGGTCAAAGGTCTTTTGAAATTGAATATTTTAAACACCTACTTAGTGAGCCAGATATGAATCACTAAGTACAGCATGCAAGGTCGCAAACTTTTCAGGATAAACAGCCCTACGCCCCTTTATATTCCATTGTAGTCTCGACTCGACTCCAGAAGTAAAAAGTCAAAGGTTAAATGAAACACTATATGAATATCTGTTAAGACAGGGGCCACCCGTCTTGTTTACAATGTGCAAAGTCAATAAAATAACGCTTAGGTGTCGATATCCATACCAACTTAACGTCTTCCATTCCCGCTTCAACGATAAGCGCTTTCAAAACGTGGTGGATTTTCTTTGAAATTCTTAGTTGAGGAGCACCAATACGATACTCTGGCAAAGATTTGATTTCCTTTTCGACGGCATCTACGCCATAACCTTCCTGAAAAATAGCAAAGAAATATCGTCATATAGAACTAAACAAAAAAATTGGAAAAGAAGTTTTGTTGCATTTTGATTGATACGCCTGTATTTCTACCCGGTTGTAGAAGTAATTATTTCCGCGTACTCAAAATCCGGCTTCAACGGTAAAGAATAGGGCACTCAATTCAGTTGGACTCTTCACGCAACATTAGTTCACGATTATTCCGGTGTCTATGGAGCCCGGACTGTGGATCACGGCGGTACTTATACCTGCTTTCACACAGTATCATTAACAGAGCTGTGTTCTTTCCTTAACCTTAAATAACCTTAACAGTTGTTATTCTTTAATATACACAAAATGTAGAAGTATTCTTTCACTTTCTTCAGAAGAGCAACGTCTACGGACATATCGTCAAAACGTCGTAACTGACATTTTTTGGCGAAAATTATTCAAAAAACTAAAAAATTAAAAAAAAAAAAATCGCCCCCCCCCCCAATTATTGCAGAGTTTTTAGCTAATTAGGCCTAATTATGTATAGTTACGACTTGTTGCACTCAAAATTTAAATTCGTGGAGGGACAACAAAGTGAAGTGGTAGATACGACTTTTGTGCATGACACGGGAAAACTAGTTATGTAGATACACAATTTTATTTTGTGAAAGCGATGGTATTGTTAAAAAAGGCGTGGAAATAAAAAATTCCGAATTTTGTTGTCAAAAGTGCATTTCATTTTTTAACATATTTATGAATTTGGCACCACAAACCTTAATAACATATCAAAAAATGTAGTTACCGACCTCTTCTAATCAATATTACTCTCAGTATTTAATTTTACAAAAGTAAATGCATACGCATAATTTAACATATATGAAGTATAGCCTCGATTTATTGCAGAGTTTTTAAGCTAATTAGGCTAATAGGTGTAGATACGAATTTGTTGCAATCATAATTAAATTCTGTGGCGTGGAACAAAGTCGTAAGTGGTTAGTACGAACTTTGTTGCTGACACGGGAAAACTAGTTATGTAGATAGGCCATTTTAGTTTTTTAAGCGATGGTTTTTAAAAGGCGTGTTGTGTAATAAAAAAATTCCCAATTTTGTTGTCAAAAGTGCATTTTCATTTTTACCCAAATTATGCTAATTTTGAAAACATAAAAACATTAAATACATATCAAAATATGTAGTTACGAACTTCTTCTAATCAATATCTACTCTCACTTTTGTTGCACAACACTCAAAAATCTGTACGTAGTTACGTCAGTTTAATTAGTGCTATGAACCAAATTTTACTTGATCTGTAACACCTACATCTTTATTGCATTTTGTAATTGTATAAACATCAACAGAAAATGGGTAATGACTACTGAAGCGGCACTGGCACATTTTCAACAAAATAGGAAATGTCTTCCAATTTGCTCAAAAGATACATTATGGAGCTTGGAGAATACAGATATATTCCCGGGAGGTCACTTGTATTAACACTTGGCAGGGGACTTTTGGTTAAAGTGAAACAAGACAAAAACGCGTAAAAGGGTCCTTTTTTCAAAACAGGCGATGTACGCCGGTACATTGATTAGGGTGTCAAAAACAGCAAATATGAATTATATGGAAAGCATTGTATGTTTATTTAACCCTGAAATTGTGATGGATACGTGTGTAGGGGTATGTATACCAACCATTAATTAAGCAGAGATCAAAATCATCAAAAAAAAACTGTAAATCGGAAGTTAGAAGAATGAAAAAGCAGATAATAAAGGGTATATTAAACAAACACAAATCCAGTGCATTACTTGTTAGGGTGGTCACAAAACAGACAAAAATACTGCCTTTAGCAGGTGTTGTACATTGGCGGAGCCAGGGGGGCCAGGGGTGCCATTTGATTGATCAGACTTTTGAACCATATGTCCAATTGATATTCAAATAAAAGCCAACATTCTACACTGTTAATTTGAAAAAAAAACCACGAAAACACCCTTATTCCCAAAATCTGCTACAGCATACCCGAAAATGCATTTTCTGTTAAAATGACAAGAGGAATCATTTGACACACCTTCAACAACATCTGAGCATTACCCCTAGGATGACCTTGAACCATTATGGCGCAATACCGCTTTAACTAAGGGTTTAAACCTAGGCAAATATATAATGTTTCTAATCCTTATAAGGATATGAAGACGAATGTATCAATAAAAACACAATTGACTCGATTTCAATTTTTTCCCTGTACTAAATTACCCCTTGAGGAAGGGCGGAGCAGTCTGAAATTTTGTGAACCCCTCAATTTCTGCCAGTCTGGGCCCTATAGAAATCCAACACCCCCCGCCAACAAAAAATTTCAAGCATGAAAATCCTATGGGATTGCACAACTACTGCACTAGTATTTGACTGCATGTGCTTGGCCTTTATCTTGGAACCGATCAATATTATTGCGTACATAGGTCCGGGCTAAAAAAATGAGGTATCACCTGGAAGGACAGTTTATCTAATGTGGTTTTCTAGATCCGAGTTTATGAGGAATAAGGAATATGTTAGGTTAAAAGGCCCGAATCCTGAAAGCATCCTCAATATAGGGGAGTTATTTCCGGGGGGGTCAAAAAAATAAGAAAAATCATATATTAGGTACATATGAAGACAAATAAGATATCCTGACCAAGTAATGACCTAAGAATTAAGCTTATTCAGGATTTTAAAGTAAATGTACTTGATGTAGTAATGATACGAGGGGAGGGTAAATAAGTTGTAGAGGGGTCACTAATGCATTCCCATGAAAAAAGAAAAACCGTTCGTTCGTATTCCACAGTCATTGAGTAATGGACTGTGTGGGTGTGTCAGGATTTATTCAGCTAGGTATGATGACGGGCCCGCGTGTATCCATGATACGGACGCTCTAACATGGCCCCGCTATTGCGGCTGGGGGCGGATTGGGAACAGTCAGGGGTTTCACCCTACTCTTATTCGACAATGACTGCGATGTACATGTACAGTTGTGACTCTTCTGTACCACGGGCCAGACGGCTTAACGTCCCCTCCGAAGGACGGAGCTTTCTGATATTTGACCAATTACAAACGTGAACCATGGAGCCGGAGAGCGGTATTCGTATTTAATCAATAGCTGGTATTTTTAACCCCCAGGGGGGGGAAAATAAATCAAATCAGAATTTATAGTACCGAATAAATCCCAGCAAAGTGCCACGACCCCACGGGATTCGAACCCGGGAATTTTTGATGTAAATTTGAGCAGAGGCAAGCACCGTAACCGCTTTTAGGCACGGCTCTCCCACAAGAAACACAGTGAAAATTGACTTAAAAGATACCAAAATACCACAATTAGGAAGTAAGTCATTTGTCCCTTTTCCACAAACCGTAGTTTCAGGGATAGTAGAAGGCTGGTGAGGGTGGCCCCAAAGCAGTTTTGGGGTGGCAAAACTCATGGGGGGGGGGGGTGCACTTCAATATTGCGACTCTTAAATGTTCCTATACAAAATGTACGAACATAGCTATTCAAGTTGTGAAGGAAAGTTTATTCTCATGTGGTTTTCTAGATCAGATTTTCTGAGGAATAAGAATATGTTAGGTAAAAAGCCCGATTCCTGAACGCACCCCAAAATGGGGGTTATTTCCGGGGGGAGGGGGCAAAAATACTATTGGTACATATGAAGACAAATAAAAAATATACTGACGTCTATTGACCACAAGAATTTAGCATATTAGGGATATTTAAGTATAATGTCTTTGATGTAGTACTTATACGGGCAAAAAGTTGTAGGGGTCACTAAATCCCCCTCCCCCAATATTAAGAAATACTCTGAAATCTGAAAATAAAACATACCCCAGTTAAGAAGTAAGTAATTGTTCAATCCTGAACAGTAGTTTCAGGTGATAGTATAGTTCAATCTGTGGAGGTATGGTGAAGTGGCAAGAGGGTAAAATACAGTATTTTGGGGTGTCAAACCGTGGAGGGGGCAATTTGAATTATAAATTGTCTTATATGTACATACCAGTGGTACGAAATAGCTTTCAGGGTGTCGTGTGAGTTTTCATAGATAAAAGTGGTCATTGAAGTTTTATGTTTGATATTGTGAGAGAAAAAGGGTCATGTGTTGTAGATGAAACGATTGGGGGGGTTATTGGGTGTCAGTTGATGTCAAAATGGGGGGTTTTCAAGGAGCAGGCATCGATATTTATACGCTAATGACATGGTATATTAAAGCGCTTTACCTTAATTGATAAAGCGCTGTGTATCAAAATGTTTGTAATGTAAAAGGAACCACTAAACCCATTTACCTCCTGAAACAGACCCGATATATCCGTGCAAATGTAATTAAATTAGTTTGTGTTATAACCTATATGTAATAATACGTTTGTCCATGATTAAAAAGTAGTAAAAAACCACAGAGTTAGTGTCTTTTAAGTATTTCCGATAGATTTTCACAAGGGGTGTGCATTTACCTCCCCCCCCACCCACACACTTATATTCACTGTCATATCATTACTACATCCAGCATAAGCATTTAATACTTAAGGGACATAATGGCATGGGAAAAAAAAGGACATAATGAAAGGGACCCTTTATACTGAATCACTCCAAGAGTTTGAAAACAATGGATGTTTACATTCTGTAAAACAGTAAAAAAAGGAAGAGTTCGGAGGGGGGGGAGGTGTTTGTTTTCAAACTCGTGGAAGTGATTTCAGCAAGGGCCTTTTAAGTTATGTCAATTGTTTCATGCCATTCCAATTATGTCCCTTTTTTAAAACATAAATAAACTAGATTCGAAGGTTACTCAAGGTTTGGTATATCTATTTTTCAGTATTATATAGCTTATTTCTTAACTACCCCCCCCCCGAACAAGTTTTTGTTTTTACATGATGCAGTGGGGGGTCTGAAAAATAAAAGAACAGACAATCTTCAATGTTTAGTTAACATGGTAATGTTGCAACAAAATGTGTAAGGATAATGAGGGGACCATGTAGTTATATGCTTCCTGGGGTGGTGGTGGTGGGGGGGAGGGTGCTTCCATATCTTTGTGGATATCAAACTGCTGTCCGTGAACCCCATTTTGACATCAACTGACACCCAGTGACCCCCATTCACATCAACAACAACAATGACGACACCTTTTCTTCATAATATCAACATAAAAGCTTCAATGACCCCTTCTTCGGACCATCTGGTAGGCACATATAAGTCACATATTGAAGTGACCCCATCAAACTGGCACCCACGAACCCCCCCCCATCACGTCAATCCTACAACAATGACCCCTTTTCTCTCCAATATCAACAAAAACTTCAATGGACCACTTTATCGATGAAAAATCCCACCCAGAAAGCATATTTTCGTACCACCTGTAGGCACATATAAGACAATATTTATATTCAAGTGCCTCCTCCACGGGTTGCCACCCCAATATACTGTATTTTACCTCTTGCCAACTCACCAGCCTCAACAGATGAACTACTATCTCTGAAACTACTGTTTAGTAGTGAACAAATGACTTCCTAACTGGGGTGGTTGTAGGTTTTATTTTCAGGATTTCAGAGTATTATTAATATTGGGGGCCGGGGGGGGGGGGGTTTAGTGACCCCTACAACTTATTTGCCCTTGTAAATTACGACATCAAGTACATCTACTTAAAACCCGAATATGCTAAATTCTTGTGATCACTAGACGGGCAGTATAGATTTAATTTGTCTTCACATGACGATATAGTAGTTTGCCCCCCCCCGAAATAACCCCCATTTTGGGGGTGCTGTTCAGGAATCGGGCTTTTTACCTAACTATTCTTTATCCTCATAAAATTTCTGATCTAGAAAAAGCACATGAGATAAACTTTTCTTCCACATGAAATGTTCGTACCATCATGGTACAGGTACATATAAGTCGCATTTATTGAATGCACCCCCCCCCCCCCATGTTTTGCACCCCAAAATACTTCCAGACCTTCTAAATCCCTGAAAACTACGGTTCTGGATGAAACAAAATTACTTGCTTTGATTGTGGTATTGTTGTATATTGAGGCAATTTTAACTTATTTCTTAATAAGGGTTCATTTAGTGACCCCTACAAAACGTATTTACCCTCGTTATCATTACTACATCAAGTACATATACTTAAATACCTGAATAAGCAATTCTTAGGACATTATACGGTCAGGATATCTTATTTGTCTTCCTATGTACCATAATATATGATTTTTCTGAATTTTTTGGACCCCCCGGCAATACCCCCTATATGAGGATACGTTCGGTTCGCCCTTTTTACCTAACTATATTCTTTTCTCATAAAATCTGATCTAGAAAAACCACATGAGATAAACTTTCCTTTCCAGGTGATACCTAGCTCATTTTAACAGCAATAACACACCATTTACGCTCCCATTACCGCCGCCTGCGTGACTTCTAGCTAGACTAATCAAAAATGCTGTAGTTGATTAATTTCGACTTGCAGACTACCCATAATCCCTCACGAGTTTGATAATCGCAATGCAAAAATGACGGAAATGTTGCTACAACTTTAACCTATTTTACAAAAACTTCTAGAGGGTGTCCACGAAAGAATGTCACCATTGATGTAGAACTATGTTAGGTAGGGATGGACAGTTTTGTTTCCGTGACACCCCTAGGTTTTCTGGCATTTAAATTTTGCTTGAATCATTTTAAGTTGTAAGCAAGTGGTGTAAGCAAAATTGGCGCCTGGGGCCGATTTCAACTTACCTGTTGCACGTTGAATACGTTGTTACACGATTGTAAAGTGACACTGCACTGTGACTGGTGTATTGGTTTGTAAACACCTTCCTAGGGAATATTTACGCAACGTAGCGTATAGCCTAACCCGGGGGAGGGATCGCGGGATCATAAGTGAAATGGAAATGGGTGTAAGGGTGGCGCTTCCAAACACGGGGGCATTACAGGATGACAGAGGACTAAACAAATTAGGGCTCTGGGTGAAATTTTCAAAATTTTCTCCCAAAAGGGGGTCTTAGGTGACAGTGGTAAACTTTCCAATAAATGTGGTCTTTGGTGGACATTTTCACAATTACATGCATGGGGGTCTTTGGTGACATTTTCAAAATACCATGGGGGTCTTGGGTGAAATTTCAAACTACAATGGGTCTTGGGTGGACAGCGGTGTGGAAAATTGGGGTCTTAACTTTTGCGTGCGGCAGGCGAGTATACTCGCCAAAGATGAAAAATTTTGGTCAATTTCGGTCTTTTCTTGTTATAACATTTCAACATATTATTTTCATAGGCCGTGAAAATGCATTTAAACGAGTCAAAAAGAAGACAGCCTTTGTGGGTTCGTTTTAGATGGCATCCACAAATGACCTCCAAATATTTTGAAAAGTAATCTCAAATGCCACTATGACTTATGTTTATCACTTTACAGAATTGCTCCGCGTGCAAATAGTTAACAGCCTAACATACATGTCAACCTCCAAAGTGGAAGCCCCCCCCACCCCATAGGTAGTTATTACCAGCAATATGGTGTATCTCATGCCCCTCATGTCAATCAATTTTCTTGTCTCTACCTGATTATAGTGTGCAACTGTCAAAATAATAACCTCCCCCAAATTAAATTTATTCGGCTTGTCGGCCGGAAAGGGGAAACTCCATGAGCTTAAAGGTTTGTACACGAAATCACTATGCTGTTTGTTTGTTTTGTCTGTTTGTTGTTTGTTTTTTGGAATATAACGCAAAAAATGTGAAGACTGTCCTCTGGGATTTGGTCAGAAATTCTGCCTGAGGTACTTCATACGGTTTGGCAAATAGTTTTCCAAGAACGTACCAATCAAAGCGTCCTCATTGGCAAAATACACAATAGCCAAAACATGACCGATATACTAGAGGGGTCAGCCCCCAGAAGGCGACAAATATGCCAAAATTGTCGTAATAATAGCCTGGTGTTGGTTGCGGTATCAGTTAGTGTGGCCAATGGTCACCTCTCATCAGTGATCGCCCCGGTAATCGCGCTCTGTTTCAGTGACGGTGTGAAAGTAATCATAGTCTGGCAGGTATCATATTAGTCCGGGCTCCATAGATGACAACGGAATGTGCTGAAGAGTCAACTAATCGATTGCACTATTGTTCACCATTGTTGTTCCCGGACTGTGAGCCCGGAGGACTATAATCCTCCAACACGGTCCTGTTTCAAGATCACTCCCGTTACTCAGCTAGCGGGAGACCCCGCGAAGCGCGGGCCTCCCACTTATTGTTAACATAATAGCAAGCAACTTTTGTCCTCTTTCAAGCCAGGTGGCATATCTTTTCAATAGTAGATAACTCTTGTAAGTAAAGTATTGACATTTTATGTAAGCACGGATTAGGGGCAATATAGTTATAAAAGAAACTTTAAAATGGGATCTGGCAACCATACCCATTTTTTTTACCATTTTTTTTGTGTTATGCGTTCCCGACATACAGGGCAAATACCATCGTACCGCAAATGTCACGTGTTTGTGCCACGTGACTAGTCCTACACCATATTGAGTCACGCAGCCCCCCACCCTACGCTCCGCCTGGGATCTGTACTGCTGGCACACCGCGCCACCATCCGTTTCGACCGCGATAATTGGCAGGCTAATTCTTAGACATGATACTACGTCCTTGGACTCCCTAGCAGGCAAGCGCTGTGTTAAAGGCTCTGCGACTAGCTTGAACAAGGAATGAAAAACAACGGTTTCGCGGTACCTTGTATATCGCGAAATCAACGAATCAGGTGGTCTGCTCTGATGTTAGAAATGGGGTCCTGACAAAAAAGACCAATTTAGCTCACTAGTTTTTGTAAAAGCCTGGTGTATGGCATGACTTGATAGCAGCAATCGAGAATTGAGCCAGCTGAAAAGGACGAAAATTGCTTGTAGGATCGTTATTTTTCACGTTTTTGCGTCTTTTCCAAACAAAAAATAAACCTATATTAAAACTAGCAGCTACCTAGACAATTAGTTAGGAATATTTTGGTGGCGTAAGCTCGTTTACGATATGGCCAAGATTTTGCGCAATCTCCAGTTGTACCGCAATGTTCAAAAAATCCAAATCAACGCTATCGGACAGAGAGTTTCCCACCCTCAGCCTTACGGCGGTCCGGAAAGTAAGTAGTTGTGTCACAGGATGCAAAAGATATTATCTAAATTAGTAACTGCGCGAGAGATTAACGTGATAAGTCCGTCATAGCGACTGCATGCAAATGAAACTAAATCTCAAATATCTCGGATACGAGGGGTTTATGGAGATTTTGCATCAGAGGGTCCGTTACTTGTTTTGTTTTCAATAGGCCTATATCGTAATTGGGTCTGAACCTATACAACCTAGCGAGAAAATTGACACGTTTGGTCGGGGATTCGGTGCTCGCAAACACGGAAAGTGAACACGCAATCGCTACGGACCACATCCCTTTTCCCACACTGCCTTTCGGCATTACTTCTGTCTGGAGAATTTTCAAACGCTGGTTTCAATTTACGCCTTTTCCACGTTGAGGAACCAGGATAACGACTTACCGGACCGCCGTACGTTCAGCCCGATAATGATGTGGGTGATCAAAACTCCCTAGGGCAAGTGAAGATTGCAAGGTTGCCCAAAATTCCACCAATGGGGCGGTGCTGTGGGTCAGACGACAATAAATGAGTGTGGTAGGGAGATTATGGATGATATGGGCTGGGACACGGAATTTTTCCGAAACTAAACCACACGCCTTGTTGTCAGGACAGGGGCCATTTTTGTCAGAAAAAAAATAACAAATGGGAACACGTTTTGTTTTGCACAACACGAAGGGAGAAAAACGGACAAATATAAAATCCCACTTGCAAATGTATGAATCGGCCCTGATATCGAAAAAAATCTTTGTTATACTTGCGATTACAAAAATGGAGGTTCAGTGTTTTACGCGTGAATACCTATGCTTATGCTGGATGCTGGATTGTGGCAGTTTCTTTGTTCATGGATCGGGCGAATCTAAATGGATTCCACGTTTATTATGCAAGTCAAGGTCCAGTTACATAGAACACAGCTCGCAACCCAACCCCTGCCCAACACACAAAAGGGAAAAACCCACGTTTTTTTCAAATCGGCTGCAGGCTTATTCAAAATTGCCAAAATTTGCATTTTACGTCGAGGTTAACCTGTCCAGTTGGCTTGCATCTTCTCTCCCACTTGGAGCAGATCATTGGCGATCACTTTCAACTCAACCACTATGACGCCCCCCCCTCCTCGGCACGCGCTTTTCCAAACCGCTCATGCGTCAATGCCGACCTCCACGGATTCAAAAAAATCCCGCCACGATTTTTTAGGGAGATAAATAATCGTGGCGGGTATTTCAAAGACACGTGCTCCCGGCCATGCAAGACCGAGAGATGTAGAGGGCAGTCCCAGACCTTGCCAACACTACACATGAAAAGAAAACTGTACGATTTTCGAAAAATTCGCAGTTTAGTACTTAGGTATGAGTTTTTAAGGTAGGATTAATTTATAATTGAACAGGTGGCAGAGTGTAACGAACTTTTAATTTTCGTGTAGGAATTAGTGAAATTTGTTACATTGAATTTGATGTGATGGCTTGACATTTAGAAATGACATGTGGAGCGAGCCTTGTCTGTTGTTGGCTGTTTGATTTGGGCACGGGTGTGCAGACAGTTTACAGTAGGGCCGGTTTTGATTTTTCTTTGACATCTCTTTTCTGTGCAACTTGGTCATTTTCCGTTGGCATCGGCTACTGAAAACAGGTCTCTTAAGTAGTCCAGAGAGTAGTCCTTGTAACAACCATTCAGGTTTAGCAAATAAGTTCAGGTATGTCTTTTCTAAAAGGGTCAGCTGATTGATCTGCTGGGCGAAAAAAGTTAGTATTAAGTACACTGCAAATTGTAACATTTTAGTCTGTATTTGGTCCAAGTTCATTGGGCTTTATTTTTGGAGATTTTAGAAATTCTGTTCTGGCACAGTAGTAATGTCTGCTGGTGATTTTGGCAGGCGAAATCATGGCATGTTGCGTATGTAGTCAACTGCTGTGTGATTATTTTAAATTTAGTTTACTTTCCGTCTTAGGTTTCCGATTTTGTCACGGAAGAAATCTTTTCAGGGGGGGGGGGGGTTAATTGTGAATTTGAAAACATTTGCCACAGTGTCTTTGATTGTTTTCTTCAATTTAAATGTTGAATTGATTTGTGTTGCATAAATATTTAATATTTGTTTGTGGACCCCTTTTAGGTGTTGATTAAAAAAAATGTGTGGTGGCGAGACCTTTGTTTAATTTTTTTAATTTTTTTATTTTTTTTCGTTTTGTTCTTTTTTTCAAGTTCATATTAAAAATAATAGTCGTGCAATAACATTGAAATTGTAAATCGTTTGAGAAATTAATGCCTTGAATAGCAATTTTGACATATCAAATTTGAAACTTTCATTGTCAATTATTACTTTGTTTTTAGAGAGTGATTTTCTAAGTTAAATTTGGTGGATTTGATGGCCACGCTAACCCACGGCCCAGGAATTGTCCGACTTCGTCACAAGTCGGACTTTTACAATTTAAAATCCAAACCCCGGGTCCGTGACACTAGGATGTCATTTTTTTTTTAATTCCAAGTTTTTTTCTTTTTTGGATTTTTCATGGTAGAAATTACTAAAAACTGGCCAAACACGCGCATGGCGAAATCAGCCGACTTCCCCTATCAATATATTTTTTTTTCACTGGAAAAGCCGGGCAACAGTGTAGATCTTCTTTCAACTGCTCAATAATTTTGAATTGTTTTTTTTTAATAGGCATCAATCTCTTCATCTATTTAAATAAATGCCCCTGTTTGTACAGATTGAGATGATATTCATTGATTTTGGTTTTTGAAGCGCACTAATTTAGGCACATGTTACCAAAGAACCAATAATGGCAATACATTTCTTTTACGTCATCATGGTCATAGTGCTAGGTCAGTAATAGCTTAAAATGGGCAAGGCAGACACATTCTTTGTCAGACCCCGCGTCTGACACGAGGTTTCCATGTACCAAACATTTTGCTCCATCTTGCGCTGAATACAACATAGAACAAAAATTGCCGGTATGGTTATATACTTCCATACGTCACTCGTGCTTGTCACGGCTCGGTGGTCGGCAGCACAGTGCCAGTGGACAGAGATAAATTGATCAACATGCAGATTGGGAAAGGAGTGGTTATAAACTTCGACCGATAATCTCTTGATTGGCAATTTCTATTTTCGACTGTCATAAGAAGCCGCGCAGCTTGTATTTAACGAGCTTTGGTCTGAACCTTAACCTAGCGAGAAATTTGAACGTTTGTGTCTGGGTACTTCGGTGCTTCGCAACACGGACAACGAACCCGCAAATCCGCTACGGGCCGCATCGCTTTTTCAGTCCCACAAGGCCTTTCGGTATTACTTCAGTCTTGGGACATTTTCAAAACCTGGTTTCAAATTTACGCTTTCAATTTTAGAAACAGGATATACGTACTTACCGGACCGCCGTACGTTCAGTCAGCCGATAATGATGTGGTTGATAACTCCCTAGGGCATTGAAGATTTTGCCAAGGTTTTGGCCAAAGATTCAACAATGGGCCGCGCTGTGTGTCAAGACCACGTAAATGGTGTGGGTAGGAGATATGATTATATGGTGGGAAGAACACGATTTTTTCCGAAACTAACCACACGAATTGTGGTCAGGAAAGGGGGACATTTTTTTCAGAAAAAAAATAGACAAATGGGGAACACGTTTTTTTTTTGCACAACACGAAGGGAGAAAAAAGCGACAAATATAAAATTCCCACTTTGCAAATTATGATCGGCCCCTGATTATCGAAAAATCTTTGTTATACTTGCGATTACGGACAAATGGAGGTTCAGTGTTTACGCGTGAAACCTATGCTTATGCTGGATGCTGGATTGTGTCATTTTCTTTTGTTCATGGATCGGGCGAATAAATGGATTTCACGTTTTATATGCAAGTCAAGGTCCAGTTACATAGAACACAGCTCGCAACCCAACCCCTTCCCAACTACACAAGACCACATTTTTTTTCAAAATCGGCTGCAGCCTTATTCAAACTTGCAAAATTTGCATTTTAACGCCGATTTAACATGTCCAGTTGGCTTGCATCTTCTCTCCCACTTGGAGCAGACTCATTGGCGATCACTTTCCAACTCAACCACTCATGACGCACACCAACTCATCGGCTACCCCTTCCAAACCGCTCATGCGTCAATGCCGACCTCCACGATTCAAAAATCCCGCCACGATTTTTTTAGGCTGCGATAAATAATCGTGGCGGGTATTTCAAAGACACGTGCTCCCGGCCATGCAAGACCGCAGAAGAATGTATAGGGCAATCTCAGACCTTGCCAACACTACACATGAAAAAGAAAACTGTACGATTTTCGAAAAATTCGCAATCGCTACCAGTCTTGAGCAGTCTGGAAGTGGTTTTCTAGCAAATAATCGTCTATGTAACTGAGGCTTCAGGTAGTATAGTATCACGTGCCAACTGAGTGATTCCTGATTGGAAATGCTTCGCAATAATTGGACGCATACGAAACAAAAATTATGCAATAATTCCATAATATTTTTTGATATCAATTTCTCCACAAAAACCTCTAAATCAAGGCGTGGTGATAAAAATTTGAGGAGCTTAATCCCATTTGACGTATAATTTTATGCGAAAAGGAGTAGTGGATTCAGAAGATCTCATAAGAGAACGATATATTTACACCGGTGAATTATTTTTTAGACAAACAATTTCGTGTGTTCCCATACAAAATCGTGATCACCCCTTATTCTCCCAATTTAAAATTTCACATGCCTTTTCTCGGTTTTTCCATTCTAGTCGTCACCTGTTGGTCAAAATAAATGATTCGTGCATTATTTGTTTTTCATTTTGTTTTTGTTTTTTTTTGGGGGGGCGGGTGAAATATTTTATTATTCTCTAAACTTCCCATTGATACATGAATAAATGCAAGTTTTAGAACCATTTAGAATCTTCTTTGCCTAGCGTGTAAGTAGACATCAAAATTAACTTTCAACACACAGACTTTGCAGTATTATATAATAAACGTTTCCAATAAATAGGAGCAATTACCTTAATTTTGATGATATATCTTGCAGTTAGACCATTTCGGACGGAATAAAATGGCGCCAAACCTGACGATACTGAAATTAAAACCAGGACGACGATGACGTGGAGAAAAACCGTGAGCTGTTTATTGGAAGTAAAATGAAGAAAAAAAGCAACACTAACGTAATCGATTTACATATAGCTACATACAATAAACACAATTCTCCAAAACCAGTATAGATGGAAGAAGGAAATAGTAATATATGACTAATGATAAAATAAACAAAGGCATGAAGCTATGGCTATTTGATTCCGAAGAGCCAGTGCACTACTTATTAAGTAACAAATTGACAAACAAACATTGAAATAAATTTTGTATAGGGCTATCATGGCTATTCTAATGAGCTATTGCAAGTCAAAATGTCACAATTAACGTTTTTGTTGTTTCCTTTGACTTAAACTTAATGTAAAAGAAGGTCCACAGGATATTAAATCGTTTAATATATATATATATATATATATATATATAGGTCAGAAGGAGCTGCGTAAGCACTGGATGCAATGTAGAGTCGTGGAAGCCGGGTTTGGTATGGCTATAGTGCTGGATGAAGTACAAATTATGGTATAATATTTCGGGTTAACACCCTTCAACAGGTACAACTACAATACTAAACAACCACAAATTTAAATGGATAAAAAGACTAAGATACAGTTTCTATGGTGTCAAAAAACACAACGTGCATTGTACTTCATCCAGCACTGTAGCCATACCAAACCCGGCTTCCACGTCTCTCTCTCTCTCTCTATATATATATATATATATATATATATATATAAAACTATCTATCTATCTAGATATCTATCTATCTATCTATCTATATATATAATATATATATATATATAGGTCAGAAGGAGCTGCGTAAGCACTGGATGCAATGTAGAGTCGTGGAAGCCGGGTTTGGTATGGCTATAGTGCTGGATGAAGTACAAATTATGGTACAATATTTCGGGTTAACACCCTTCAACAGGTACAACTACAATACTAAACAACCACAAATTTAAATGGATAAAAAGACTAAGATGCAGTTTCTATGGTGAAAAAAAAAAAAAAAAAAAATATATATTATATATAATAATGATATAATGAATAATTATAACTATAATGAAATGAAATAATAAAATGTCATTACTGACGCTTACCTTCATTTTGCGCTGAATTGTCAGCTACTCGAACTATGAACTAGTATAGGCTAGGTCTATGTAATGGAATTTCAAACGCAGTCCGATATCTTGTTTTCCTTTTGTAGAAGGGATCGCAACACATGTTGCAAACATTCCATTTTCTCACGCTTTGAAAACTTCATCGGAATTGGAGATCTTTAATACTATACTGTCTCGTCCATGAACTTAGTCAACACCCTCAAACCAATTAAACACAATGGTCCAGAAATATCACATTTTTTTTATTTCTTTTAAACGAAAATGTTCCCAATTCATAAGTCGAAAAAAGTAATACAGTTGGAGTTACTCAACTATTATAATGCTGATTAATTAACTCGAAACTATTTGCAACAGAATTAATTTCTCCAGAACCCCGTAAACACGAGGCAGGGGTCTGCCTCTTGTAGTTCAATAGTAATGAGGCAAGATGAGTTCAATGTCACAATGGGGGTACAATTTCAGATTTATGCGTTTGATATAAAAAAAAATGTTCGTCTAGTGTTAGAGGAGCCGAAAATGCACCATCCGTAATATTTTGTTGTATAATTAGAATGCAAAATGTGTCGTCCTTAGAGAAAAATCTGACGATCACCGCAAACAAGGGACCCAGCGGTATTTTTTGCTTGTTAGATCTAGAGCCAATTTCCTCCTAACTTAAGGCCAATACGCCAATGTATAAAGGTCTCGTTTTTTTTCAGCCATCCAAAACGGTGTTTGGTTCCAATCCAACTCTCACCAACAACCCAGTTAACCGACATAGGCCGGACAAGTTGGTTCCCTGAAGTCTAACTTGTAGCCTGGCTATAGCATTAAAAAGCAACATAGTATGCTAAACAAATCTAACAGAAAAAGCGTAAATTAGAGATAACAAGGTCAAGGAGAGGGGGGAGATGTTGGAAATGTGGTCTTACGTCTCGTGAATATCCTGTGATAACAATTGATACTGACCAATAAAATAAATAACATTTTCCACCTTTTTGACGATCACAAGAGAGCCCTTGGATAGTTTTATGATTTTAAAATTAGAATATTGTTAAACATGAATTTGGACAAAAAATTACTTATAGTGGCTTTAAAGTTACCTTTAAACACCCGACCATTACTGAACTCTTTCATGACGTCATAAATGTAGGGATCCCCACATTTTTTGCACACAAATCGCCAGTATTTAGCACTGGTAGTTAATTTACATCACAAACTTCCAATACAATCATGCAAAACTCAACTTCGACAAAAAAAAACGTGAGGGCGGTGTTTATTTACATCCTAACAATCCCCTGCTAACCAATTCCCAATCTGTTGCCTGCTAACAATGATGAGGCGTATTCAAGGCAGGAGAATTCAGTCGTTGAAATTTCATTGGCGTTTCAATAGACGTAGCATACGCATGCCTAAAACATAATAACCGGCTAATTAAGCGATGCAAATCATTCTAATATTTATGCAAATCAACTCTGCATGGCGTTGTCTGCATGAGTACAAATATATTGACCCAATTTGCATGAAGTTTGCTCGTTTGTGGTTTAAAGAAGTATATTTCACTCTTTGGTAATACAATAACATAGCAAAGAATGCAATTTTAATTTTATTAAAAAACACCAAGTAATGAAACATGCCAGAATCAGGGCTATATAACTTATGTATTTGTTGTCTTGACGAATGCAATAGCCTTCTTTATGTAGCTCTCGCGCGTTTTGAGCCGCGCACTAGTTTTACCATTGGACAAATTTTGGATGTTCCATTTCACTCGCCTGGGGCTCGTGAAATGGAAAATCCCAAATTTGTCCTCGTGATATATTTTTTACTATTGCAGTCAATATTAATATGGCCTACCAGACTCACACATAGCTAAACTATACAGCGAATTCAAAACTCATATTACACCAGTTCTCAAACATGCATTGCTTGCCAGTAGTATTTCGCATTAAGTACAAGCTATTGGTTTTAACTTACAATGTATCCATGGATTGGCACCAATTTATCTTCAGAAACTCATACAGGAATACAAACTATCTCGTAATTTACGGTCATCTTCACAAATGAACCTTGTATCTACTTCCGTTGCAACTCTGGTCATCGCTCATTTTGCAAAGCTTCATCCGAATTGTGGAACAGACATCCTTTACACATTAAAAATTGTCAGTCAAGTCTAAAGACACATCTTTTCAAACTTGCTTTTGATGATTGATTTACACATTTACATGTTTCATGTAGTTTGGTTATCTGTGCTGTTTGTGTTTGTATAGCGCAATGGGCTATTCCAGAAAAAAAATGCCCCCCTCTATAGAGGGCGCCGGAATTCCAGACTTTTTGGCACTTTTGAAAGCTGGAATTCCAGAATTTAATATCTAATACGGGGTGGGAATTCCAGCCATTTTAGGTATAGAGGGTGACGGAATTCCAGTGTTTTTACGATTTTCAGAGGAAAAATTCCGGAAAAAATCAATATTTTCAACACCCTCTATACCACTAACAATAATCCTCTGGGAATTCCATGTTTTTTTACATTGGTAGTCTAGGAATTCCTGGAATTTATGGAAGGTAGCGTCTGGAATTCCTGGTAATTTACGGAAGGTATGTGTCTGGAATTCCAGATAATTCATTGAAGGATAACCAGGAATTCCAGATATTTTGTGAACCAAAAATGTTGCCCTCTATAGGGGGGGTGTATTTTTTTTCTTGAATAGCCCAATGCCACTTCCATCTACCGTTATGTCACTCTAGACTTTTTCTCTGCTGACACATTAGGCTTTTACACAAATTTGCATATTTGCGCAAAAACTCCCCGCTTCATATACTGTGCTTATAGTCTTGTCAACGACGCCTGACAATTTTTCCGCCAACCGTGAATGGATATCACTGACCTCACACATGGATAGCGGGCTGCCGCACTATTTGTATAGTCGCCGATTGAAACCACAGGAAGTTGCATTCTGTCCTTCTTAATATGGCTTCACTTTATTGTCCAAGTTAAAGGAATCTTGTATAACAATAGAACATCTTGTGGAATATGTGCACCAGCAGGTGTATGCATTATTTCCCGCCACATTGAGAATGGCAAAAAGCAACTTCCTGTTGTTTCAATCGGCGACTCAGACCCATCCATGTGTAGAGGTCAATGAAGGATATCGCTGAAGCGAAGGCCGTGCGTGTCGATGCAGAAGACTCCAGGGCGAGGTGTCTTTGCGCAAATAGTCTCACTTCTGTGCAAGCATAATATGTCAATCAAATTTTATCGTAAGGGGAAATGTACGTACTAAATAATGGCTTGTGCGAACATATCTGTCAACTAGTCTTTGTTCAAGACTCCTCAAAATTTTGTCCCCGTCAGGCGCGGATCCAGGGAGGGGGCGGAGGGGCGCGCGCCCCCGGTAATTCTGCAAAATCTTGACAAAATCAGCCATTTTGGAAGCTTTTGGCAAGTTTTCAACTTTCAGCCCCCAGGTAATTTTGACGTTTTTCAAATCCTGGATCCGCCACTGACCGTGACAGGTTCGCCGAATTTCAGAACCATGGCACAGAAAACTGAAAAACCATTAACCTTTTAGAACCAAACAAGATGCATTCCGTTTTACCCAAGTGTAATGAAAACTTATTATCAACAAGCCCTTGTTTATACATTAAAGGGGGATGGCCCGATTTAAGGATATGAAGTTTTCTCTTGATAGATTGACCTGCACCCCAAAATCCCATCTGTAAAGTTTCGCGCCGATATTTCATCCGTTTTGATGTGAGAGCTAAAAACGTGATATTGAAAGCCTCATAGATTACTGTGTAAAGTTAATATGGGTCGACCAAAATGGGCCATGTGGGGTTCGCTCTAACTGCCAAACCAAACTTTCTTTGGCCCTAAGACTTACAGGGTAAAATGATAAAAATCGTGCTTCTTCTGATACCAAAATGTTGACCACTTCCGGTGAAATCTGGGGCTTCTGGGGACGAGGCTATTAGCGATCGGGCCATGGACCTTTAATGTAAAATTCTTTGCTAAATTTGTTCACAGCATACTGTGGGTTTTTATCAGATACCAAAAGAGCACTATCGTATTCATAAAGCAGCAGCTTGCAGTCAACACTGATGGGCATGTCATTCATTTAACATAAAATAAAATCGGGCCCATGATACTACACTGATGACAAACCCTGTGCTCCATCTGTTCAAAAATCTGGCTGGAGATTTGCATCACGGATTCGGTTCATAAGGCCATTACTTTTACGTACCTTTAAAAACCCGGGGCATGTGCATTCCAAGGTGGATATGATGCCGTGAACAAGAAAACGCGTAAAAAGGGTATCTTTTTCCAACAGGCGATGTACGCGCGTACATTGATTAGGGTGTCAAAAACAGCAAATTGTGGAAAAAAGGGTATGTTTTTTACTAAAACCTGAAATTGTGATGTACGTGTAATACTCAAATTAAGCAGAGATCAAAAATTTTGTAAAGCAAAGCAAGATAATAAAGGTAATTTAACGACACAATGGCCTTGCTTACTTGTTTCGGGTAGCAAAAACTTCAAAATTACTTCTTTAGTGTAGCAAAATCAGACAAAAATACTTGTTTAGGTATAATTTTTAGTCGGTTAAATACGTGTTTAAAGTTCATTTTGGAGTCCATGTTCACGCATCAATATCCACCTTTGAATACAAGTGGCCCCCCCGGGTTTAAAAAGCAAATCTTTCAGGATAAATCAATTATTACACAAGGAAAATTAATTATTGCTCAAGGAAAATCGTTACAAAACAGCCAGTCACCATAAGGTTTGCAGTTATCAAATTGAGATATTTAAAGCGATATTCCGTTACCAATCTTTTAGTAAAAATATTGATTTTGAGATATAGCCAAACAAAGGAGAAAGTGTCTTTTGTTTCCTATTGTTTTGGCCACCATTCAACTGATAATATCTTTGGAATTAATTGGTCAATTTCAATGGGGGTTTCAGCAAAATGTAGCTTTTAAATGGTGCATACAGTTACATAAAAAAGTAAAAATCGAATCTGACCGACTTCAGACTCATTTTGTTTGATCACATCACAATTATTTTCAGTGCGGGCTGTTCTAAAGATATTATTGCAGCGATGTTGACCAGGCTTTGAAGAACTTTCGGGAAATCATCACTCGTATTATTGATCGCGTTGCTCCATTTAAAGAAGTCCACCTGAAAGGTCGCACCAGAGCCCTGGATCACCAGTGACATACTTGAAGATGTAAGGTCTAGAAAAAAATTACTTTATAGATTTTAGAAAGAGAAAAACCCTGAATTATACTCTTGAGTATTGTAAACTTCGTAGCAAAGTTCAAAGGTCTGTGAAGAAGGTTAAGACTAATTACTATATGGATAAAATTGAGTAGAACAGGTTTGATAAAAAAAAAAACCTTTGACAACAGTTTAAGCTCTGGGCTATAGCTCAAAATACAGAAATCAATGTGGGTTTGAATATTGATGGTAAGCTTTGTTTTGACTCAACTACAGTGGCTAATTACATCAATAAATTTTCATGGCACTGGACGAGCACCCTCGTTGATTAACTACCACCTTCTTTTCAAAACAAATTGACATGGATTGCAACATCGTCCATGATTATTACCATAAAAGGGTGTTCCAGACAAGGCTTTCAAAATTACATCTGTCTCCTCTAAATTCCAGCTCACAGACCACAGACAGACAGCTTACACACCTCTAAAAATCAGCTAACAGACCATTCTTTGGTATTTGTGCTAGTCCCGGTGTGGCAGGAGATATAGTCCTCCGGACTCACAGTCCGCCTACAATGGTGAAGAATATGGCACTCGATTCAGTAGACTCTTTACGCAACATCAGTTTCACACTTTATTTCGTTGTCGTGTGTGAAGCCCGGATTATGGTTCCTGCCGGACCATATCTCCTTTTACACCTGCTAATCAATCTTTCACTTGCCAGAGCAATATCTTACTACAAACCTGAAGTACAATGTCTGAATGTTTTTTAAATGTGTCAAAAAAACATGCTAGAACACTGTATATTGATCATGTTGACCCCACAGATCTCATGTGAGTGTGCAAGTCTGGATAACATTGTGAATTTTGGTACACAAGTACTTTATGCATTGATAATTAAAAAATTGAGGGAACCACTTGCCACACCCCTTTCATGGCCCCAGCCTGGATTTCAAGGTTACACAGGTGTAAAAATTATAAAATGTTCTGATTGTGTTGAACAGGACACCATGAATGATTGTCCTGGTTACAAGGATTCCAAAAAGGTATAATTTGTACTACCTAAGACTTATAGTTTTGGAATTATGGGGTGAAAACTGTAACAATGGTGAAAAAGCCATTATTTCGGTTTGTACAGGGGTCAAAATTTAAAGTTGGTCCAATTTTTGTAAAACGTGCTTAAAATTGTTGGTTCAGCTCAGAGAATGAAATATAGGAATAGTTTTGACTATCTTACGTGTTTAGTTATCAACCAAAATGGCGAATAAGGTCAACAGCTATTGGCGGCTATTGGATTCTATTTTCACCATTTTTACAGTTTTTACCCCATAACTCCAAAACTATAACAAATAGATAGTGCAAACATACTTTTTTTAGAATCCTTGTAATATGAGAAAGAGTGTGCTTTTCAACATGATTGGAGTATTTTAACATTTTGACCCCTGCACGTACACACTTCTTCCAATACAATTTACAAATGAAGAGCGCCGCTCATTACTCTCATTACTGAATGGTGACGTCATATTTGTGATACAGCTTGGGGAGATCTTGGAAATTCTGCAACGTGTGTTCATGACGTTCGAAAGACTTTTTTAAACCTCAGGTGGTCAAAATTATATGCGCAATGATAATGGGAAAATCCTGTTTGGTCTCGGCTATCGGAAGCTGAAAACAGAATTTAAATAAGACTTTCCGTTGTTGAATGTTGGTGTTGTTTTTATGTTAGTAACGTTGCGCCATGAGTCAATCCCGGAAATTGAGGGTTGAAAAAGTACTCCTAAATAATCGTAGATTATGCGCGATATAATGTGACTAGTGAGATGTACTATCTGTGTCGGTATTACTTAGATCATTCCTGAACCCACAGTGTCATCATTGCAAGGTGACATTTAATTTTAATAAGGTGACAATGCAAATATGCATGGCTATTTTCCGGCAGTGGAACCAAGTTTGAACTGGGATATTGATTGCTGTCAAAATTATATGCGCGAAACCGTGTTTGTGGGCGCGGTCAAGCATGGTTTGCATGACACGTACAATGTACACACATATTTACTGCATTCGGCCGTTCAGTCACCCGAATGTACTACACATGCGCGAATTGCCATCGGTGACTAGCGTCGGTGACTTGTCACTAGAATCTTCTATACAGGCTTTCAATAGAGAGGTTGTTTGTGCCCTGATATAAACTTCAAACCCAACTTGGTTTCATTACGGGGGTTGGAAAGTGTTTCCATCAATTTTATGTGATTATCACTTGCACACAAAGTAATCAGTACGTGTGTGCAAAAATTTACATTTTTATCCGGAAGCCACCTCTACTTTCACTACAGTTCCCCGCTACATTCTGTTTTTTTACTGTTTTCTGAAGTAACCACCAATTTTGGTTTTCAAAGGGTCCATTAATTATTTCTGAATTTTTTTAATGCCATTGTGTCCCTTTAATAACTTATAATGGTGTAAATTTAAACAGAGGTTTTTAATCGCTGGTTTATTAGAAGACACTCAATGCCACTTCTTGACATTGCATTTTTAGACGAACCTGACTAACCGAAAGATTGGTATCAAGTTAATAACCATGTGGTTATGAAGCGTTACCACAGAATGAACATTAGTTCGATAACGCATATGAATACGTGCAATAATGTTCTCATTTGACCCAGAAGCAAAATTTCGAGAAACTATGTTTGTGCATCCCACATATCCACAAGCAAAATTTCACGTTGCCCCATACTTAATTTTGACTATCCTTTTTCCCCTCAACACCTTTCGCTATACACTCTTACACATCCATGCAACCTGATCGACGTAATAAAAACAAAGTCTTGACCGGTCACGACTAGTGTTTTCTATTCTTTGTTATTTACTCAGTCATGGTTGGTGATTAACTCCTTTGGGGATTGAATGTATTAGAGTTGGATTGAAAGAAAAGTTTGAATCTCTTTTCTTTTTTTCAATTTTATTTTTATCATCATAATGATATCATTCTCCATTTTTTTTAGATTTTCCTCAATCTCCATTCTTTTCATTACGTATATTTAAAGTGTACCGGGGAGACTTTTTTTAGGATACGAATGTCTCTCAAATTGCAATTGGATCACCTGTAAGACCACCTACCATGAACGTTTTAAAATTTATTGACAAACAGTACAAAAGAAAACCGCAAAACTTGTTTTGAACTTGCCTGACTACCGTAATTGTCCCCATAGAACACGTGCTTGATTTTCTGTCCGTGCACGACAAAAGTACTAGATCATCATCTTATTCCATAATATTCCCTTCAGGTTGGATTCCAATACATTGGAAAGCACTCCAAATATGCAAAAACCGGTTTGAAAAAGAAACAAATTGGGGGCGCTTCTTTCTGGGAAATCTCCTCATGTCTCCAGTTATACCATCCTTCATGATCGTAATCCTGGAGTTAATACCAACATTTATTACCATTTTTAAATGTCCATGCAATCAAGGTCTTACAGCAGTTCTATTATGTCGCTCACTGATTGGCGCCCAGATTAGCTCTGCTAGTTCCACAGATCTCGAATGGGAGAAATGATCTCTGTGGGAGGCCAAGTTAAACCTTGGGATTTCAAGCAAGGTCATTTGCCTGACTGAAGCCATGCGAGGGTCAACTTAGAGTCAGCCAGTAGCAGCTGGATGAGTAGAAGTCTAGTGCTTTCTAAATCATGCGTGGAAAAGAGTGCAATTCCAACTGCCCTGCGATCCCCAATGGATGGATGTGGTAATCGGTGAGCTCACTCTCAGGAATGCCGATGATGAAATGGCACGTCCCTCTGAATTGCAATCAATTTTTTTGATAGTTTTAGTGGGTGTGGCTCCACACCATCTGACTTGCATCTTCCATGTTGGGGGATCGACCTTGGATGTTATCCTATAACAAACAGCCCCTTGATTAATCTCATATAGGTGCGCTCGGCGGAGCAATCCTAGTTGTTTATGATTGCGCCTGTGTGGCTGCATCAACTCTTGATCTCCTCCTATGTGCCTATTTTGTGCTTTTCTAATAATAATAATAATAATAATACCGACATTTATATAGCGCCTTTTCCACAGGAATCAAAGTGCTGTTGCCTATTATTATTACGCTGCCTTCAGGAAAATCGTCACAATCATTTCGCTTCACCTATGCCGGCACGCACCGGCCAAGCGCACATGCCCTATCAGCACTTAGATAACAACTACCCGAATATCGCTTGGGTCGACGAAGCAAGTGGAGGTAAAGTGCCTGCCCAAGTGCACAACATTGGCCACGGACGGGGCTCGAACCCACCTTTGGATCATGAGTCGGCCGTCCTAACCACTGGACCACATATGCAACATGTCTACTTTGTGTTGTCAATTTTTGGCATAACCCAGTTGGAAGATCTACTACAAGAAATTTTGCTCTCTACTCAGTTTGCAGTTTTTTTGCCCATTTTTCGGAGTATTTTTGATGAATCATATTATTCCTTGTTTCATCTTTTACTTGCTGTGTGTGAGTGTTGAACTTTTACATTGACTATTCATCTGCAAGCTGGCTCACCCAGAGGATGCACATGGCCTGTTCTACAGGGTTGGATACTTTTCATCTTGGATATGATCCCGATGAAATCTGATCTGCCTCCAATTAATTCACCTTATTCACTCAGACTTGACTTGATGAGTTTAATGCCAGCAAAGTGTCAACTACCTCATTCTACATTTCAAGACACTTAAAACCGGAATATCTGTGGAGTACAAAGAACTCCGCGTGCTGTAAAGTGGTCCACGCTATACCCTCATAATGAACCCTAGAGTAGATATGGTTAATGATAAACTGATGAAAATGCACTGACTCCCCAGTACCCACCTACACTTAGTGTCATAGAGCCCCTCCAACATAAACTTACTAATCTGAGTTATGGATGTCCCAATCTTTGGTACAACTCCGAAATATTTGTAGTTATGTGATTGACACGACATTGACATATTGTGTATCACTGAGACATGGATGCGTAATATGATCCAGTTGTCATAAGAACTGTCCTTACCAGGTAGGCTTTTGTTAATGTCCCCCGTGACTCCAATGATCACCATGGAGGATTGGAATTCTGTATAAGTCCAACTCAATCTGTGTCATTTTGACGATTCCTGATTCCAACGATACCAGAACATTGAGTATGCCTGTTATTTCCACATCTGTCGAGATCTATATGTATCTTGTCCACTGCTATAGAAACCCCACCATCGTGAAGATCATTGAAAGTTTCAGCTTTTCTAAGAGTTTGAAAGTTTCATGGACTGTATTAATGCTCTGCCTGGAAAGGTTCTTCCTCATTTGGTGTTTTTAATAAATGTCCACTACGGACCGTATCCTTGACAAATACGGGATATGAGGTCAAGAATTCCTCAACTGCGTGGCCCTCAGTGGCATGACCCAAACATGTTTCTTGGCCAACACACAGATCGGGCAGATACTTGACCTTGCCACCGAAATGGCTGCAATATCCAAGAAAATCACATAACAGTTGATGAGCTTCTCTCCAGACTTTCAACCAATTCCTGCTTTAAGGTTCTAAGACATCCATGCGTCCATTGACTACTAATCTTCTAGGCTTACATATTGTCTGCGTGTAAGGTGACTCTAGCAATTTTGCCATCATAGAGCGACGCCGCTGTGAAAGAAAGTGGCGTAAATCCAAAGGATGCGTTCATCTGGAGATACAGATATCGTAAGGCTGGGATACTGTAGACTGTGTGAAAGATATTCAAAGACGCTGTACTACAAGGGATAACTTGAGAATGTTTGCTTGTGTTTAAAGATATGTAGCAAGATGGTGGTTGGGGACTCCTAACACAGATTCTTCTCTCCTCTCCTGAACACTGACAATCCTCTGATCTTGCCAATAAGTTTGGTAACTTCTTCAATGGAAGTAGATAAGACTTCGTAAATGAGGTTGACCAATTTAGTTAAGTACTAGTAGCGTAAGTTCTGTATATAGTATAGTGTGTCTCTTATGAAAGTGTCTCTTTAAACACTGTTTGAAGATCTTTCTGATTTGAATTTACTTAAGTGATCATAAGTGTCCTACCAACTTGTTCCTTGATATATTACCAACATGCTTGTCACACAGCATGTTTAATTGTTCCTACTTGTCTAGAATGGTTATATGTCACTCTCTTCAGGTACTTTTGCACAGGATTTGGGCCGGGCTGTTTATCACCACCAGTGCTACGAAGCTGTCTCTAAATAAAAATGAGTTAAAAATGACCCCATACACAACCAATTGATCAAACATCACTTTCGAGCCCTTGCAACTGCTTACAAGGCGTGCCATACCAACGGAACTGCCCTGCTCTGTGTGCATAATGGATTTCTGTCATCTTTAATGATCCAAAAAGCCGTCCTCCTTTTAATGCTTTGAACCTCCTCTCCGAGCATTCGCCACGGTGATCGTGACATTCTGCTACAAAGGGTTGCTGATGAATTTGGGATAGTTGGATCACCCACGCTTGGCTGTCATCATTCTTGACAATCGATCATGTAAGATACTGCTGTTGCTGGGTGCCTTTTCACAGACTTTAACTAAAATAGGACTTCCTTCCGCAAGGATCTGTCATGGGTCCACTTGGTTTTATCCTGTACACTCACGTCATCGGCCGTATCCTGAGACATCCTACCGTGGGACTCCCATCTCTATGCATATGATATTCAATATAATATCGTTGTCAACCCAAAGAAGCCTGGTGATGTGGCTTGTGCGCCTATTTAAAGACTGACTCAGTGCATCAATGCATAAATCCACTGGCTGGTTGTGAACACACTAAAGCTCATCTGGATACAACTGAATTTTGGTAATATCCTCATGTTCACCACAACAACGCAAGATCTTATATCCCCTCCCATTAATGATACCATTAATTACAATCACCATCTTCGCCTCCTCAACCTTGTGTTGTCTTTGATCCCACTGACAATGTCCACAGCATGTTACCAACTTGTGCCAGTCCATCACTGGCAGATCCGCACTCACACCAGTTCCGATTTCTTAACCTGGAGACCTTTTTCAACTTATCTCGTCCCTGGTTCTACACGCCTTGATTACTGCATTTGTATTTAATGGTATGTCTCAGAAAGACTTTTACCGCCTCAGAAATTACATATCAAATGTCCCGTCTTGTTTATTTGAAGCCCAAATCCATCATGTCACTCCTCCCTTGCTTAATGATCTAGCTCGCATTATCAACGCATTAGGTACATACGTTACTTTATTGTTACAGTCACTGACGGACTCTGTCCCCAGTAATCGCTGATTGTTCTTTTGGTAAAGAGGCCGCGGCTTTGCTCTGTTACCACCCCCTCCATGTCCTGGTCTGATCTGTTGATCCCGAAGACAACAGAGTTTGGGACAGGGACTTTTCGGTGGCTGCTGCCAAATCATGGAATATGCTTCCCATTCACATTCGTAGTGCTTCCAGTGTCAGCAGCTTTAAGAGTCCTCTGTTAAGCACCTATTATTTGTTTGAACTTTTCCTGCTGTATGCCTTTATTTGCTTGCGTTTTGTTTGTTAGTTGTTTTTGCGCTTGAATCCTGTGGCAAGGCGCATTATAGTACCACCCGGGTTTACATACATTACATAGTCCGCTGACTGGCATTTTAACCATTTTTGGTAATTACAGGAGACCAGACAGGTCCTTTACTGATGGATATGAAAAGTAAATCAATTACCCTTTCCGACTTCCTCCAGAGTTGTCCAAAGAAGTGAACACTTGGATGGCCGGTGCGCGTCCGTTCATGTTTGATAGTGTTTAAGTTTTAACCGTGTAGCACCCAATAGTACATTCCATTCATTGCCCAAGACTCGATTCCTGCAAATCATGTTGCGGAGAGGCCGCAGCTGGGATTCTGTTCCTCTCTTTTAAACTTTTTATGGAGTCATGAGTGTGGACATTGAGGTTGGATTCTGATTCTTCTGTGGTGGCTCGTAAATAATATATAAACAGAAGGGCCGAGGATTGACCTTGTGTACGCCTGCATAATGGACTTCTTGCTGGATCCCTAACCGTTTAGATTACTCTGAGAAGCGGTCGCGCAGGAAAGTCCTGCAGCCAGTCAAGTAACTTATCTAGAGTCCTAAGGCCAAAGCTTGGCCAGTAGACCAGGATGCACATTCTGTCGAATGCCTTTGCTGATAGCTGACCGACCGCTTTGTCAGTGTGGTGCATGTGGCATTAGATGCAGAATGTTTCGTAGATCAGTCGCTCCATTACCATGAATACCAGCAAGGAAATCGGTCGATAGTGACTTGGCGAATGTTTTTCACCCTTCTTATAACATAGGATGACTTCAGCTACTTTCCACATCATTGACATGTGGCCCTTGTCAAAGCAAAGTTGAAATAGACGTGTCAGTGAACCGCCAGTTATGGGAAAGCTTTCTCAAAACGATGCCTGGGATGCCGTCTGGTCCTGGAGTGTTTGTTGACAAAATCAGCAGGTATTTTCTCGTTTATACCCCTACTATACCAATGAATTACATATTGTCCCAAAATCTTTCTAACTTCTAAGATTATTTGAAAAGAAGACCAGCGCTGCAAAGCTTAGCAACTGTAATGGTCATATATAGCAGTAACACGTTTTGTTATTGATGGAATAGTTGGCATTGATTGGGAAACATAGGTCAGGGCATTAGATGCAGAATGTTACTGTTATATATGTAACGGCCATATATAGCAGTAACACGTAAAATGAAAGATCGATGTACAATGGAAAATGTTAATTTTTAGACCTTTCATTCGCAAAATATATTATTTTTTTCAAATCCACAAACCAAATTGGTTACAATTATTTTGAATTTAGGACCACGAGACACGTATTGTCTTAACTAGCTTAATGTGGAAAATGGGAAATTAAGAGATTATGTCACACTTGCAATATTTTATGAAAAATCATCCATACTTGAAAGACGATTTCTGCAAAATCAACAATTCATAGATACATTTATCATACGAAAGCAAGTACTTCGTCTGTACCAGATGCTTTGACAGTACTCCGTGCTTTTTTCATAAGGCACTAGAATATACACTGACTTCACATTGAACATGATATGCACATTATTCCTCGACTTGAATATGCATGCTTGCATATCACCCGATTTAATGTATACGTGCATTATCAAGCCGGTGTCATAAAATACAATGTCCTTGTGACTGAGTGTCCTTCCACACATCTTTCTATTGTGTCCTCCATTGAGCGCCGTATGCATCATCTGTGTTCACACGACCCAAATGGCTCGTCTACAAGTCACGTTTT
Source organism: Ophioderma brevispina (assembly GCA_023653785.1). Classification (NCBI taxonomy): domain Eukaryota; kingdom Metazoa; phylum Echinodermata; class Ophiuroidea; order Amphilepidida; family Ophiodermatidae; genus Ophioderma; species Ophioderma brevispina. The sequence continues at coordinate 144,396 of JAMKCH010027200.1, forward strand.
ATGTCCGTGACATGTTGACATGGTAGTCTAGAACAACACGTTTGTCTTTACACCGGGATGGAACATGCAAGGTGCTTACTACCAATATCACTGCCGGACCTTCAGCCAATGTGCTTTAGGTTCCTAGTGAGCCTCTTGAAGACCGTTTTGTTTTTTATTATCTTTGATACTACCAACTATTCTTTATAGCTGTTTGCTGTTAATATGTTGAACGAAAGCATTGACATTTTCTTCATCTCTTTCTTCATGATAGTCGGTGCACATGCAGCGTTGGTCCTTTTTGGGTCTAAGGAATATCCGCTTCATTGATCTAAAGACTTTGCCATAAAGAAATCTTGAAGCTCCATCTGGGTGTTCCGATGTATATAAATCATACATATTAGCAACACGAGATCAGATATAAGTGTTGATATGACGATGTTGCATGACAGAAGTGTGGCTATACTCTTGGAAATCTGTTGATATGAGACTCGATATCTGCTTGCAGCTTATCGTCCGGTTCTTTCCGTTTCTCTGGCCTTCCTCCACGTCCCTCTTTCTTTCTCCACCACACCTTCTTTGGTGACCTTTTCAAGAGAAGTACGAACTTGCCGCTCCGATATTCCGAGTGTATCGAAAAACATTTTCGACAAACTGCGAGTTTTTGAATGTGTTAATGTTCATATCAGTCGGTCGTGGTAGAAAAGAATGTAGAGTATCTTTCTTTTTTTTCGGCTACCTCTTTTGGCAACTTTGCTTTCAACATTCAGTGTAAAGTGATGATCACATTCTCGGTGGGAATGAAGATCTCCTGTTGCAAAAAGCTGTCTGATTCGATGTCGCTGTTATCCGTAAGATGAGCACACATGAAGTTTCTAGATGTGCATCTAGATTTAGAACGATTCGCAACCAGGTCCAGTGGGCTTATTAAAACGGCCAGGAAACGTCCTTTCCGCTGGTGCTGCTGTTATAACTAAGACCGCGGTTACGTTTTTGCTTACCTTCAGTTCTCTCGTCATTGGAATTGCGTTTTATTTTGCACGTACACTTCCTAAATGCAAACATTTCTGAGATGGGGGTACTTCGTGAACTTCATGTTACAAGTAGATGAAATGTGGTTGATTTCGATACAGGGGTTTTAGAAGGCTCAGTAGGAACTAAAAGCAAATTGGATGACGGTCTAGAAGAAACTGCCCAAGGTTCTTTAACTTCTTCTTCGGCAGTGGCATTGGTATTACCTGCATTAAACTCTTCAGGCATTTTAGTATTAAGATCCAAAACAAATAGTAAACCTTTCTTTCACTTGTTTACTATCCGTCGGCTATGTTCCGGTGTCGCAGTGAATGAGGATCTTCAGTTGCTTGACCTCCATCTATTAAAACGTATTCCCGTAGAATAAAAAATATCGGAGGTTTCTGCCACTTTGCCATGAGCTACTCTATTGAAACAGAATGTACATAAATTAAGTGCTTCCTTTGTAGTTGACATATCGACAGCTGTTTAGATATAATTTCTACAAAACTGATTGTGTTATCACAAGGATCGTTCACATGTATGCTCAAAGCAAAGTCTAACATTGAAAAGCCGTCTCTTTGGCAGATGTTAAATTGTTCTTCATTGCAATGAAAGTTATCACAATCTCTCCTTTCTTCTTGGCCGCTTCTGTATCTTCATCACCTGGGTTGACTTCGGTTACATCTGACTGGGCTTGGTTCCACGATTGACGATGAAACGTAAGTCTGACACATCATGGTTATGTGCAGCAGGAAGATGATAAGAAGATATTCCGCTTGGAATTTAACATGATAGAATGATAAAAACGGCCATAATCTGTAACACGGTATATTAACACCTGTCTACCGAAGTGGGTGCTACCACCTGCTTCTATTTTATTTTGCACCCCACATCAGTTTATGATGACAAAAACAAACAATATGTAGGTCGTAATGGTAATTTCAAATTTGCAATCCTTTTCATGTAAAACCAAAAATACTTTAAATTTTGGTAACAATTGATGGTTATGGTCCTCTTTCCATGATACCAAAATGAGTATCTAACATACCCAGTATAACATCAAATGACGCCTAACGTCGTAGTACGTGACAACAGACTTACAATGCTTGTTTCGTGTTTGATACCAATAGAAGAACATCTGTATAGTCCATGAACTTGGGATAGAAGTTAGCAGAAGGAGGAAGTAAATTAAGCCATGGCTGATTTTTTTCAGCACATGTTGGAGGAGCAACATATCAAATAGTCTCCAAGCCCCCCCCCCTTGTGCTATTGAGGGATAATGGGGTGAGGTTTATACAGGAGCGTAAAAATTAAAAAAAAAAGATTTCAATTGAGCTAAATCATTGCTATTGATTCTTCTAGTCTCACCGTTAAAAAAGGTATAGTTTGCGTTATATACGGCCTAAATATTGGACCTTTTGATGTACAATGACAGGTCAAAAAATCTCAAGGTCATTCGCGGGGTAACATTTTCTAAACAATCCGATTTTATAACTAATTTCCAAAATTTACTTTATATGTTGTACGGTCATATTAGGTGAAATCAAATTCCTTCCCTCCTTCTACATCATTTAAATTATTGGACCTTATAGAGCAGCGGCTCGTGACCTTCCATAGACCCTTTAGAATTGTCATATTAATGGAGCCCTATAAATATGCAAGGAATTACCTGAACTTTTTAAATATAGGCTATAATTTCAGTTGTATCAGAGAAGATGAGAAAGAAGGAGATGGCTCGAATTAGAAATCCGCCCCTATTACCTCAGCGGATTACTGTCAGTCACCAGCTCATTGTTTGGGTAACTTCAGAGCACGCTCGCTTGCACCTTGGAAGTAATCGGGTCATCCGACTCAACTTGGTCAGCAGAAAGTTTCAGCAGCAGGAAGTAGTGACACGCTACTATAACTAAAATAGTTTTATTATATTCCCAGATAAAAAATGTCTCTGCTGGTAATGGACTCCACGTTGTTATGTCGATAATTATTTATTTTATTCATAGGCAAAATAAATTGAGGAAAAACATGTCGACTTTTTAACGAAAAGGAAAAACAAGCACAAATTACAGCCCGATTTATGTTTTGAGGTCAATAAAAGATGTGTATTTTAGCCTATTTAAACATTTCGAGTTAGTTCCGTGATACGATATGATGAATGATTAGATAAATGATTTGAATACAACTCAATCAGCACCTGTTTATGTCAGACACTGTCAAAAGAGCCAATAAAATGCTTGAAAATTGGGGTCAAGTTGTCTGGTAATGTGATGCAGAAGAGACGTTCGCTGTACTGTGTCACGACCAAAGTCAGTGACGTGTGTAAATGCCAGTTGACAACTGGGTAATTAGAATAGTTCTGGGATTAAAGACAGGTGTATGTAATGTTCTATAACAAGAAGGGAAGTCTTTGATCGAATCAATCGGATTTAAGGCTATTAAGATGAATAGGCGATGACGTTTATCTTTTGAAGTAACAGTTGAAATCCATCTCCGTCTTTCTCATTTCTCTGGTTATATACAACGGCAGGCGAACACGTGGACACATTTTTGAAAAGAATCGGAGCATTTCTGAAATACTTTACCTACCAGTATGACCCTGAACTGTTATTTCCATATGTTAATTAACCATAAATCGTAGATATGGCACACTATATCAATTTTTTAATCCTTAGGGGACATGACACAAACGATAGTATACACACTTAAAATAGGTACAATCCCTCTCAATTGAATTATTGAAGTGTGTGTAAAATTTACATGACTATATAATTCAATCTTGGAGCAGATGTGATGAGGGAAACAATCGGTGAAAAGATTGAAAACTTCAACTTTAAAAAGATGAATTTCACTCTTTGTAGAGTACCAATTCACTCTTTACAGTTGCAATTTACTTGTAGGAGGAAAAAGAGTGATTTCAA